>CM053245.1:1063790-1248790 GCA_028583405.1 Pogonophryne albipinna | reverse complement strand
TTGAGTTCTAAGTGAAAGCCAAACACCGTTATAAGCTATAGCATCAATCCAAAGGCACTTTTAAGAACCATGTCCCCGTTGTTTCCCTGTCCTTGCTGTTGTGAAATTGTCCTATCTCTGTTGCTGTCTGTGTATCTCTGTCTGTGTTCCTGTGTATGTGTCTTATCTGTCATCTTTCTTTTGTTAGTCCATTTCTGTGTTTTTGTTTTTCTAACCATGAGTTATTCAGAGCATCAATCATTACGGATCTTGATGATTTTCGTGATGAGGAAGAATTCAAAGATGAGATGGAAAGTCTTGATGAGTTGATTTGTGAGCTTCAGGATGAGGAAGTAGCAGCACCAGTCCAGACACCTGAACCAACCATACGGTGGACAAAGAGAGACATCGATGGAAACATAATATATTCCAGGCCAAGATCAAGCAGGAACCAGTCAAATCAGGGTCAGTATTGTTTATTATTGAAGATATTTAGGAAATCTAGATTATTTAGTCACCAGTGAGTTTATCAGATAAAGGAATACAGGGGATACAGCATCAAACTAAAACCAACGATAACAAATATATGACTGCTTGTGCATTGTGCAGTTATGGGTAACGGGGACAATTTAATTGTAATCTTGTTGATTTGTTTTTGGTACAGCTCGTCCTTGTCGGAGAATTGATCCTCCCTTGGATGCGCCTGACACTAGCCATGAGTTGGCCTTTGCTCCAGAGACTGTTGGTATGTATTTTGTGTCTACGTAAGCCCTAAACAGAATATTGATATATTTGTGTCTGATACTGAATTGGAAATGTAATGTTTGTAATCATAATATATTCATTTTGTAATAATAATAATGAGCAAAGCTGTTACACCTCTCAAAGCCACAGCCATTGATTTATTATTCTATCTTTTTTAACAGAGTGTTTTCTACGAGATCTCCAGCACTCATTGAGCGATACCTCAGAGGATGACCAGGACGCATCAGCCTGAACTGCTCCTCTCATGGCTTCCTTGGATTGGGGAACTAGAAAAAGTCTCTTTTCAGAACGGTGGAAGACAGAGAGGCCCCGTCTGGTGAACAACACAGTGGAACAAGAACATGTGGCAAACCACATCTGCCAACAGTGTGGGAGCAACCCAGCTGCTGTTCGTTGCCGTGACTGTCGACCAAGCCCCTTGTTCTGCGCTGAATGTGATGTAGGCATGCACACCAGACATGTCCTACACAACAGAGATGCCATGATGGCGGGATTCTTCCAGCCACTGCCTCCATCAACTGTTGTTGTGGATAAAGCCCTTTCCCGTTGTGGTAAGTCCTAGTTAGTGAATGTACAATATATATCATATTTTTGGACTCGGCTCTTTTATTTGACAATTTATTCAATGCATTTTTGTTTCTTATTTCTTTATTATGCATTTATCTAGTACATTGAGCTCAATGTCAGTAAGCTTCCTGAGCATCTCTTCAGTACTTAAAGCGTCTTTGAGTTTTGAAAAGCACTATAAAAATACAATTTATTATTATTAGTACTTTTGCAGGATTGTACTTCATGGCTATTGAGCCTTTATTGAATTTACTCACATTTAGGCTCATGCTCTTTAAGTGGTTTGATACATCTGTGTCACATTTTCTAAGTCGATACAAATGATCTCATTTCATTTGAACAATCTTTTTTAGTTCGACTTGTGCCAGTGGAAATGCCTGCAGAAATCTGTAGTTGTTCGCCAGTTTCATTCATCAACCCAGGAAAGGCTGTTGCTGTGGTGACAATTAATGGTAAGAATGCAAAGAATTTTACTTTTTTTTTAAACGATGTCTCGTTTCAATAGATGTGTATGTGACATATTTACATTTACACATGACTTTTGTCTACATTTTAAATTAGAGGGGATGTGTTTTTGTTTTTTCTAGGAAGACATGATCTTAGCATGCCTGAGGCTGCTGGAGTGGACAATCTCATCCAGAGTGGATACTGGCCTGCTACACTGCAATTTGCCACAATATATGACACGGATGTCTTTCATTCATTCGAAGAAATGAAGATGGCAGCGCCAGGACTGTCCTGCCAAGCATTTTTAAGAATGCTTGATCAGAGAACTTTGCGCCTTGGCCGTGTGAGTATTCAAATGATTTATCCCACAGTATTGTTCATCCGTTTGTTTTGTGGATTTAAAAGCTGTGTGCTACTGGTAATGATTATTCGCTGCTGACTTATTTGTTTTGAAATAGGCTGGAAAGATCTCAGCAGACGGCTTTCATAAAAGTTTTTTTGAGTGGGAAGCTGTGCGGTTTGAGGTGGACAACATCGTTATGGAGGAGCGCTTCATCTGTCCTGCCTGCAGCCCGGATATGCTTGCAGTTTCAGTGGATGGAAACCGCAAGCATTACCGGTTCAAGAATTCAGCTAGGTACAAAACATTTCTATATTTGTATTGTTTTTATTAACAAGTACACGTCACTCTTTAAGTGCCCCAATTCATCTTACACTCTAAGATACTCTAACCTTTTTGTATTTAGATCTGAGGAACAGGCCATCTTTGAAGGGGTCTTCATATCCAAGGATGAAGATGTAGCAAGATTTGTGGACTACATTCACAGCACGACCAAACATGTAAAATTAAAGAGTACAATTATTATATTAAGAAAAATATGAATAACTAACTATATACACTATAAACCTCTACTGAAGAGTTGGTTTAGGTTAGGGTTAGGGATCAATTTCATCAACCATTATCCATATGTTAGGTTCCTGGAAGAGGTGTTTGTGGAGGGGAGTGGTCAGCAGCCAGAGAGACCTCCAAAAGGTCCACCAGCAAGTTAGACGAGGAGGGCCTGGAGCTTGCGGTGTGTCGCCATGGAGTGCTGCTCTCTGCACTGAATATGTAGAGGGGAGAAATATTTGCCTATCGCTTGTACTTGCAAGAAAAGCTGGCCAGCAGGAATATACCTTTTTTTTGTATGGATGTCACATGTAAATATTGGCCCTACCTTCAAAAAGTTACAAATGCGGCTTTCACACCAGCGCTTTTCCCTTTCTAGCTCCGAGCGGGAGCTTTTCTGGTTCAGCTCCGGTTTCCCTTTTCTGCTCCCGCTCTGTTCACACCGCCCAGAGCCCGACTGGTGCTGCCGCTGCTGCGTCATGACGTCACTGTCAACGGCATTACGGCACTCACAACAACAACAACAACGGGGAACTGCGTCGGGTCGTTGATCGTGTTGCTTTTAATCACACGAAGCCAGAATAAATTGAATAACGACTTCTCCAACCTTATACTTTGCTCCAGAGTGCCGTGGTTCATTGTTTATTAATGTGTTTCTGCGGCATTTACCGACCGCTGCAGTGTTGGCTGCTCTTCCACGGGAGTTTATTCTCCTCCGTTAGCTCCCGGTTAGCTCACACTGCAGCAGCCGCTCTAAAGTATTCACTGTCCGACTCACACAAGCAGCTGACACATATCCCCAGTTCCCCTTAAGTGAATGTGTGTCAGTCTGAATTGACGCTGTTTGGCATCACAACGCTGTTATGAAAGTTTCTCTGGTATAAAATGCGTGATGTTAGCATAGCAACCGAAGCTAAACTGACTACTTGCTATTGCTATCCTATTGTGGCATAAACCGTTTTCTACAGGCACATTTTACCAGCGTATTTTTATTATGATTCTACTTGTGATAGTCGGACACGACAATCTGTGCAGCCCATGTATTGATTCCATCCGATAGCTGCTATAATACAAAACAAAACGTCTGCCTCTCTCCACAATGATCAATAACAGTGAACGGATGGTCAAAGTAAGGTACAAATAAACAGAATCACACGAAGTCTGGTTAGTGTTGCCTGACTTTATAAAGTGTGTTTATAAGCACTACTGCTTGTAGGCAGGCATGACAGTCGACCCATGTTCAGGGGAGGTGGGTTTAGTTTCCTGCACGCCTCAACGTAAGAGAGACATAAGCGACGCCACCTCTTAGCTCCGAAGCTCTTGCCTCTAGACCGACAATTTTTTGGAGCTGGAAGTGAACCGGATTCCGGAGCTAAGAGGCGGCGCCGCTGCGGTGTGAACAGGAAAAACCGGCACTTTTCAGGCTCCAGCTCTTCAAACCCATGGTGATGGCCTGAAAGAGCTGTCCTGCCTGCTTTCCAGTGAGACAATGCAAAGTATGTATTTAAATTATAAATGTCATAAACAGAAAAACATTATTACAATTATGTTATTCCAACACTGGCTTTATCTTATTGTGTTTTACTTTGAAGATTTGCCCTGGGTCCTAAATGAAGAGGGGTTGAGAGGTCTGCAGAGCACCATCCTCAGAAAGCGGCAGAACATCACAGAGAGGAAGTTGCAAGCGAGAGCCTGTTACCTTCAAGTTTTGTCTGGAGCAGAAAACATGAATTTCTTGCACAGGGCTTCAGCTGATGACTATGACAGTGACTCTGATTCTGACATGGATTAGAAATTGACCCCTTCATATGGACGATTATGAATATGCTCCTTCAACCCTCCCGGCCCTATCCCTGTGGGGCCCCCTTCCTGCACTCAGGATCTGAACAGCAAAATTACTGCTATGGAACCAAACAGCTTTCTGAGATCAACTATTTCCCAGGATCCAAAATGTTCATCCAACCGTAACCATCATAATCAGTCATCATAAAGGCTCAGAAGAACACTCCTGACACATCTTCAAACATTCTGAATAGCCTCTTAAAACACCACTTCATTTGATTATACACTGAACAAAAATATAAATGCAACACTTTTGTTTTTGCTCCCATTTTTCATGAGATGAACTCAAAGATCTAAAACATTTTCTATATACACAAAATAACCATTTCTCTCAAATATTGTTCACAAATCTGAAAAAATCTGTGATAGTGAGCACTTCTCCTTTGCCGAGATAATCCATCCCACCTGACAGGTGTGGCATATCAAGATGCTGATTAGACAGCATGATTATTGCACAGGTGTGCCTTAGGCTGGCCACAATAAAAGGCCACTCTGAAACGTGCATTTTTGCTTTATTGGGGGGGTCTGGGGGGGTCCGAAAACCAGTCAGTATCTGGTGTGAGGGGTAGGGGTAGGGTAATGTTGTGAATTGAGTGGCCCATGGTGGTGGTGGGGTTATGGTATGGGCAGGCGTATGTTATGGACGACGAACACAAAATGTTTTAGATCTTTGAGTTCATCTCATGAAAAATGGGAGCAAAAACAAAAGTGTTGCGTTTATATTTTTGTTCAGTGTAGATTTCATTTTTAAGGTTAAATGCACATCTTTGTTTTTTAAATACACAAATCATAATGCCTGTCAATATAAATCCTGCATACTGTATATAATGTATATAGACATTTATTTGCTTCATACATACTGTACATAATCATGTACTCCATGTATATCCATTCAATCTGTAAATCCTTGTTACAAGTTGTTATGTTAAGAATTAATGTAAACACTCAAACTTGTATTGTGTTGTTTGTAACATTTAGAATGTTTAGATATAATTAGGATTTATTAAGTTATATAAATACAACAAATTATATATAGGCCTAAGTTATATCTATTTCTGTATATTATACTGAGAGCAATGAAAAAGCATTATTTCTATCTGTACACATAATTTGTAAATAAAGTTGATTGTTGCAACCGAGTCTCGCATCACATGTTTGATCAACCCAGTCTCATGGCATTTCGTGTTCACCAACACGATTTTTAATCTATTTATTTTCGTGTTCACCAACACGATTTTCCCCTTTTTTTCGTGTTGCACAGCACGATTTTAAAAGCAATGTATTTCTACTGGTAATGTATTTCTACTGCCTGCAGCACGTCTTTTTCTCCGGTCGGGTCGTGAAAGACCGGAAGCTGTGTGGTTCATAAAAACATGTTCTTACTCAATATCAAGCCACAATTATTGCTTTTATTTTCAATTTCTCTTCACACAATACGTCTCCTTGCAGTATCAACACTAATTCGGCTGACTTTTACATTTGATCTAATTCATAGATAGGTTATATTTACACCATAACGGTGCACAGCTGATATAAAAGGACTTTTAGTTTTTAAAGATATTACTGATTTTCTTTGAATATCAGAATGTAAATACTGAGTCTGAAATAGTATAGCAATATGCTGTAAAATTATGTGAAAGCATGAATAAAACTACACATCTTCAGATGTTGTACATACATAAGTGTCCTACACTAATAATACAAAGTTATTATGGCTGTGTGTACCTTGTGTGCACCACCAAGTGGTTAAAACACGTTATTGAATTATTGTTTTTGTGTTATATTTGATTAAAAAAATATTAAGAGTACATACTTTCAGAGGGGGAAAGTAGAAGGTCTGTGATAGAAATACAGAATATAAAAAATCAAGAAGATACTATAAGTGATCTCTACAATAAAACAGTGCAGGATGTACAAAGATATTAATAGGAGGAGGTGCAAAACAGAAAAACGAATTAACCTTTATTTAAACATTAAATAACAGATTAAGGTCTTCTTTTAAATAAGAAAAAAGCTTTGGGGGTATCTATCTACAGATAAATATTAAGCCTGACAAACTACTTAACGTCTAATATATTGCTTTCCTGCAATGTTAACTATGTTGAAGCACTTATTTTAACTGATATTATACATATGAATTATACTCTTATGTATGTAGATAGTATAAGAAATGTGCAGAATATGACAGTTTAATGGTGGAGGTAGACACATATTGATAGATGTCTTGTAATGCACTGTTGAGGAACCTGTGACCCAAGTGTTTCATTCATTGCATAACTACACCGTAGTTGTGTATATGATATGTCAATAAAACTTTGAAAACCTTGAAATCTTGAAAGGGATGTGCAAAATAGCCATAATATACAGTCTTTAATTAACTATTAGTAGAGAATAACGAGTAATGAATGTACATTATTATGACTCGTTTCCATTCATGTCAATTGCAGATACATGTTTAATCTTCTCAAGCACCAACTATCAAATATCTCGCCTGATTGTTGGCACTTGACAATCACCTTACCTGAATTTTACTCAGGTGTAACTAAAGTCTGATTTAAGGGTTGTTTATATTTCACATCATTAATCAGAATCTGCAAAGTAACTCAAATAAGTGTAGTGGAGTAAAAATACCAGGTTAACCTCTGAATTGAAGTGGAGTAGAGTAGTATTAATCATGCCCCTTTCGTCTCATTAGTATGCAAAAAAGTGACAGGTGACACGCCCCCAATTATGCAAATGAGCTAAGTCCCATCTCCCATTGTTCGAGACCCTTTGATGTCTCCTTAACGGTGGAGAAACCGTGTCTAAAAGTTTTTAGACACGGTTTCTCCACCGTTAAGGAGTTTGATAAAACGTTAATACACGGTTTCTCCACCGATTAAGGAGGGTGCTAAAAGCTTTTAGACACGGTTTCTCCACCGTTAAGGAGGGTGATACAACGTTGATAGAGAAAGGCTACTCCGCCTAAAAGGAGGATTGACGTGTACACTTGTGAATGATTGAGTGAAAGCGGTGTGTAAAAGTGTCACCAGTGGAATCAGCGCACAGAGTGGAAACCTAACGGTGCTAACACAAACTCTGTGGTCTGTTGAAGTACACGTAGTGGTGAATTAGGTATTAGGTTCCGACCGGCACGTTGTCCAGTAGGAACACCAAGCTAGAATCATGGGGTCCGACGGGAGTAAGCCTGCCGTTACAGGGGACATGAGATATATGGAAATATATAGTCACGGCAGCACCATTTATTGTAGCAAATGGTATAAACAGTACGGCTTCCAAGGGAAGCTGGAGAAAACAGCAGTAAGAGAATTAAGCGACAAATTGAGAGTAGCAACAGCTGGAACAACACAAGGCAAGAAAAGAAATAAGTTAGAAGCTCAACTACGGGTTGCAGCTATATGGGCTGAACAAGCCCATAAAAGGGCAGGTGGAGCAGAGGAAGGTATGATAGCAGCGGCTGTTTTAGTGAAAGCAGACGAGGAGACAGGGCGCTCAGGGTCAGTTGACGCTGTACGCCGCGAGAAAGAGAGAGCGGTAGTGGAAGAACACAAAGCGCAGGAACAAAGAATAAAAAGAAAGCAAGAGAAAGAGAGAAAAGACAGGGAAAGAGAGACACAAAAAACGCATCGACAAAGAAGTGGCAGATGCATTAAGCCCACTGCACACTACACTGTAAAAACTGTGACCTATAGTTACTTAATAAAATTGTGGCAACAAAGTGACACTTAATATAATTAATTAGATTTGAAACACAACAATTTGATTAAAAAGTTCTAAATAAATTTGAGTTAATAAAATATAATTATATTAAGTAAATGTTAATTGAAGAAACAGTCAAAATGTGTTATATTTATTCATTTTAATTGAGTTTGTATTAAGCAATTATTTGAACAAACTTAAGTTAGATTTACTAAACATCTGGTAGAATTTAGTTTATATTTACTAATTATCAAAGATAAATTGATTTGAATTAATTAACAATGGGGAAAAATTAGAATTCTTATGTGACAGCGGTGCAGACTCATCAGTAGTGAACAAAGAGGTCCAAAGAATGTGGCCACCAACTGGCACTATGTTTGTAAAATCAGCAAATGGACACATAAATCAGAGGTCGATTTCAAAGCCACTTTTTATGGAAGATAGAAGGTCAGGCCTCCAGGCATCCCTCAAATTTGTGTTCATCTCAAACTGCCCTGTCAATTTGCTAGGGAGAGACGGCATGGAAATATTAAAAATCAGTGTAGTACCAGTCAAAGGGGGAATGCGAGCAGTAGGGCCCGGAGAAAAGGTGGAAGACCAGGTCTTCCTTCAAAAATCCATAAACACCCCCAACTACTACTGGTCACTAGACATGCCACAACCTGACGTGACAAACACAGGTGAACACCTGTTAACGCTATTCACCCCACAACATGACACCAAAATGGCTTTCTTATCACCTGCACGTTATTTGGCACTGACAGCTACACTAATGTCACAACCACACATTGTGATAAAAAGATGTAATATCTTAAATCCAGCCACATTAATACCTACAGCAGAAGATGGAGAACCACACTGTTGTAAAGAAGAGACTGACAGAACATGCAAACCAAGACCAGATTTGAAAGATGTTCAACTGCCAAGTGGAGAAACATGGTTTGTGGATGGGTCCTGTTCTAAATCTATAACAGGCCAAAATCAAACAGGGTTTGCAGTTGTATCACACACACAGGTCATAAAAGCAGGCCGACTCCCACACACATATTCTGCACAAGCAGCGGAATTAGTAGCTCTTACAGAAGCATGCAAAGCGGGGGTTGGAAAAGATGTGACTATGTGGACAGACAGCCAGTATGCACACTCAACAGTACATGTATTTGCAGCCCAATGGGCCCGCAGGGGCATGAAAACGTCAACAGGAAAACCAGTCACTCACGCACAACTGCTGACAGACCTTTTAAAAGCGGTGTTGTTGCCGAAAAGCATCGCTATATGCAAATGTGCTGCGCACACTAGTGGAGAGGATGCAGTAACACTTGGCAATGCACACGCGGATAAGGTAGCTAAACTAGCAGCTGTGGGCGAATATGGGTTTCATATCCTCTTGCAGAAGGGGGAAAGTGTTTCACAACCAATACCTCTTGTGATATTAAAGGATATGCAGAACAGCGCACCCGACAGAGAAAAGAAGAAATGGTTGACAGATGGTGCAACCACAGACCCTGAGGGAACATTCAGAATAAACAACAAGATAGTACTCCCTGTTAGTCTCTACAAAACAGCAGCTAATTTGAGTCATGGGCCGTGCCATGTCTCAACAGGGGGAATGATAACAGTAATAAATGAACACTTCCATACATACAACTACATTAAATTTTCTAAAAACTTTTGTAGAGCCTGTATAGTATGTTGCAGACACAATGCTCAAGGCAATGAGCGACCACAGAGAGGAAAGTTCCCTCCACCAACATACCCGTTTCAACACATGCATATGGACTTCATCGAACTGACACCATGCCAAGGGTACAAATACTGTTTGGTAATGATATGTCCGTTTTCAAAGTGGGTTGAAATATTCCCAGCAAAACATGCAGACGCTATTACCGTAGCAAAAGCCATATGCAAGACAATAATACCAAACAGAGGTATTCCAGAGAAACTGTACAGTGATAATGGTTCCCATTTTGTAAATCAGGTTATTACCAAACTGTCCGAACATATGGGGATAACATTAAAAAACCATTGTGCATATCATCCACAGAGTGCAGGCTTAGTGGAAAGAACAAACGGAACAGTAAAGTTAAGACTAAGGAAAACAATGGAGGAAACAGGAAGACCGTGGGTGGAATGTGTGTCTCTAGTAGAAACATGCATGAGAATCACGCCCACGGCAAAAGGGTTGTCTCCCTTTGAGATCATAACAGGAAGGCAATTCAGACTACCAATCACAGACGAGGTGAGGGAGGAGGATGATGCTGAGGCAGAGACTACATTAGCTGAATGGATGAGCAGACTCTTCAGAAGCAATGAGATAGCTCGAACAAATAACCTGCCAGACATTTCTACTCCCTTACAGGACACTCGAGTGCAGACTGGTGACCAGGTCCTCGTGAAGGTGATTAAGAGGAAGCATTGGCACTGTCCACGGTGGGACGGTCCCTACACGGTACTGCTGACAACACCGACTGCACTAAAAATCGCTGAAAGAACTACGTGGATACATCAGAGCCACTGCAAAAAGGTAATACCTCTCCAACTTAACGACGGATAAGTGGTGGAAGTCCGGCTACAAAGGGCGGTGTTTCATTAGGAAATACTGGTCTCAACCCCGGTGAAGAAAACAACAGAACCACTATCACAAATAGACTATGTTGGGAGAGGTGTTGTTCGTAGTGGCCCTGCTGGGTCTGACGCTAATGACTATAAGACAATTGAGTGAGGAATCCTCAACAAAAGAAGAAGTCCATCGAGAGAAAAAATGGTCACTACTCAACGATGACCCATGGAATTACAACGACAAAACTGCACGCTCCCCTAGGATGACAAATGCCTGGAATGCCTATGTCCATCAACTTGTTACAAAGACTTAAAGCTAGGTTACTGTCTGTCATATGACGAATGGTTCGAAAATGTCAAAAACAAGTGATGCAATTCTGAAAGTAATAAAGACACTGTAACCAGCTAGTAATTATGAAAAACAGGAGGGAATGTTAGAGTTTATTGAAGGATAAATAATGTATTTTCATAATGTGTTTTGATAAATATGTTGACATCATGTGTTCTCATAGATGTGGTACAGGAGACTCGTGGTCAGAGAAGAGGAACAGACTATAGTCTGTTCCTTGGACCATACACACACACACACACATCCATATGACTGCGAGTCACAAGATTCCCATAT
Organism: Pogonophryne albipinna; assembly: GCA_028583405.1. Classification (NCBI taxonomy): domain Eukaryota; kingdom Metazoa; phylum Chordata; class Actinopteri; order Perciformes; family Artedidraconidae; genus Pogonophryne; species Pogonophryne albipinna. The sequence continues at coordinate 1,237,418 of CM053245.1, read as the reverse complement.
GACAACTAAGGCGTTGGTCATAGCCACTTCCTCATGCATGTGATGTACATTGTATTTCTGAATAAAAAGGCTGCACGGAGACAAGGCAGTAGGATTTGGTTAGGAGTGGACATTGCATGTCACTCGCCGATCCTCCTTGCCGCAAGTAAACTTAAATCTCGAGTCCTGTCTTCTCTGTTCACTGGATCTGGTATATTGAACCGAGCGGGGGTTTTACCCTTACAAAGTAATATAGATACCTCACAGTGAGCGTGTTCATGTGTGCTGGAGGAGGGGCTCTGTGAGGAAGTGGCAGATTTCCCCCCCGGTTGTGTACTTTTCAAAATACGTAAAGAGGGAAACAATAAAACAATTAAAAAAAACATGATCTTTGTCTTTTTTTTATAATTACTTTACACAACTATAAGGAAACCCCATATGAGGGTGTATAGGGTGTAATATTAGAATTTTCTGTATGCAACAAAAAAGGTTTGACTGCAAAAGACTCTCACTTTTACAGAGGGCTCAGCCTCCCCCTCAACATAACAAGTCCCGCCTTCCTCACCAGATCATTTAAAAGTAAGGACCCCTCAAGGACATTCGTTGAACACTAACCATGGATCTGAGAAAAAACAACTCTCTCCCCGCGAGTTGCAGCCTGGAGCAAACGCCTGGAGGACCCCCGTCCTCTCCAACAATATGGACACCCGAGCTCGACAGCTATATGGCTGGCATTGATATTACTGGCTGGCTGGATATGTATCAACCTCCATCTACTCCATCCGAGTCTCCAGGGGAATCAACAGCTTATCCCGCTGATTCGCCATGCTTTCCTTGTGCTCCAGAGGGTGATGCTGCAGAACGTGTTAGGACATCGTCATTCCTGAATACGGTAAAAGCTGTCGTGGTTCATCTGTTGGATAGGGTCCTGCATATGTACAGAAAGGAAAAATGTTACGGATGTCAAGTCGACCACCCCAGGCAAATGCAACACAAGTGTTTGTTTCCGACCGAAGAATACTATCTGGATCGTAACTATGATGAAGTGGTAAAGAGACTGTGGACCGTTCGTTTCATTCCAGCCATTCGGAACGCTCTACACCAGGGCCACCTTCATGTGTCAGAGAGGAGAGTCTTTGGAGCTACCGAGGCGATACTGCACAATCTCAGAAACACCAGACTCTTTGAGGCTAAAATCGAGAAGCTTTACGTCCAGCTTATAGAGAACGACGAGACCCAACTGAAGAATATAAGAGCAGCTTGGGACTTTTGGCAGCAAAAGGAAGAGTGTGAAGTTTTTTATTTTACTTAATCTAGTGTGTCCTGCCTAAAAATCATGTTTATTATTCTCTGCTTGGAGAAATTTTTTTTTTTTATGTGTGACATATCAATAAAATGCATTGTAAAAAAAACTGTTGTATTCATTACCTCATCGGGGTTGTAACAGGGAACACACTTTCAGTCACTTTTTGAGAGAATTAAGCATAAATCTGTCAAATGTTCAAAACAGCATTGTTTCACTGAAATAGCCTCAAAATCACAAACTGCCATTAAGAGTCAGATGCTTGACGAAATCTACTAAAACAGAGTGCTTTTCATGGTAGTGGTCATCTTTTATACACAAAACTGTATCTTTCAGTGACTTTCTCAGAGAATTTAAGCATAAATCTGTCAAATGTTCAAAACAGCCTTCACTGAAATAACCTCAAAATAACAAACTGCCATTAAGAGTCAGAATCCTAATTAAATCTACTAAAACAAAGTACTTCATTATCTACTTTTTCAGCTTTTATACACAAAGTGTATCTTTCAGTAACTTTCTCAGAGAATTTAAACATAAATCTGTCAAATGTTCAAAACAGCCTTGTTTCACTGAAGTAGCCTCAAAATGACAAACTGCCATTAAGAGTCAGATGCTTGACGAAATCTACTAAAACAGAGTACTTCATGGTAGAGGTCAGCTTTTATACACAAACATGTATCTTTCAGTAACTTTTTGAGAGAATTAAGCATAAATCAGTCAAATGTTCAAAACGGCATTGTTTCACTGAAATAGTGATGGGGCTCAAATTAGTATTTGTAAAGTAATTATATACACGCTATATCGCACCCCTTGACAGTGAAACGCCACGCGTGAGGCTTTTATTAGTCTCCTTTTATCAGCTAAATTACATCGAGAGCAACAGGTGTGAGTTAAACAATACAATAGCCTATTCTGCTAATTCCACGTTGTTACAACATGCTACGCAGCGGCAGAAACAAGAAAAGTTGGCATATAGAATTGACACGGAGAGGGAGAGGGAGAGAGAGAGAGAGAGAGAGAGAGAGAGGGAGAGAGAGTGAGGGAGAGAGTCAGAGAGAGGCACAGACACAGGTAAACAGAGAGAGACAGACACAGCACACAACCAGTGGCGTTTCTATATGTACAAAAGTGGTGGGGCACAAAAAACTCAGATGTCTATATATAAGCTTCTGCAGTGAGGTTCATGGCTGGTGAGGCACTGACTCTTCAGGTTTACAAATATTATATTTTGACCTAAATCAAAATATAATATTATTTTCAAAAAGCTTTTTTAGTCTGATGCTTCAATTAATTTTAAACAGACAGTTCAACAGAAGGATACCCAAAAAATGTAATTTTATCATTTAAATATTGAATTGTTCTCTCTTAGTAAGATCCCATTTTCAATAAAATTGTGGTCTTACCTTGACTTGAAGATGAAGTCCATTTGCCTATCCTTCTGGACAAAAATCTCTATTACTTTTTTGTAAAAGTCCTCCTTATCTTCTTGTAGTTTCAAAAGTCTATCATAAATCTAAATGATGGATTTATGATTCGAAAATGATAAAAGTAGGGTAGACATGTGGATATTATCCGGCTGAACAAAACGTACATTTATCTAACAGCTACGTTTCCCACAGATCTTATTTGGAGCTATTTTCTAAAATCCTATGGAGAAATCTCATTGCTTTTTGTGGAGGGAAGCCATGCGCAGCTTACTTCCTGGTTTTAGGACGCGTCTCTCTCCTCCTCTTCACACACACCACACTTTTCGCGGCACACGTACTTACAGCCAATCAGCTCTGAATTATGTGAGATGACGTATGGTGGGGATGGCAGCTCAGTGCCCCTATGGTCATTATTTTTTCGCAGTGTAGTTTGTACAGTCACCGTTCACTTAGGTTGCGTTCCAATAGTCCATTTAGCTTAGGAACCTTCCTAACCAAGTGAAATGACCCGGAAGTACGTCAGTGGCAGCCATGTTAAGTGCCGTTCCAATTCTCTAAATGAAAGGAAAGGAGGTTTCAAACTTCCTTTATAACCTCCTTTAGCTTAGGAACCACTGGACCTCCCTTGACGAAAGGAGAGGAGAAAATGCTGCCCCACAATGCATTGCAGCCGCAGCATTTGTCGTCACTCAACAGTCGGCCGTTCACGGCAACAACCGATTATGACCGAGAAATTATATCATGAAAGTTACGGTGCTTATTAAGCATTTTAAAACGTATGTGGTAAGTTGCCAAAGCGCTTTGTTCTGAACGTTCATCAGTATTATAATCAAAAAGAGAAATATGAACGTTAGTTTTTACTGAAATGATCAAAGAAAGTCAACATTTCACAGTGTTTACTGAGCTGTGTGGGGTTTCAACTTTTAAAAGATGTTTGAATGGTGATATACACAGTGATAGATGTTAAGGACTAACGTTTATAATAAATACATTTGTATTGATTTTAAGATATTTTCATACAATCATACGTATTGAGATCATTTGTATTAATGTGGACCGGAGGGAGCGGGTGACGAGCATAAGTTTCACTTTCCTTTTTTATTTCAATTCCAACTTTGGTCATGAAGAATATGTTTCTCTGTTGTCCACGTTCATAAAGCATAAAGCAACAGCATCAGAGCACGGTGCAGAGTCTTATTATACATCCATGTTGTAGTCCACTATAGAAAACTGTAGTTTCCATAGTTTCCCCACAGCAGCAGACGCACATTCATGACGTCCGCTGGCGCATCATAAACACGTCGGATAGTGAAAGTGCAGTCGGATTCTCTAAAGTACCGCAGTCTCTTCTCCTAAATCCTTTTGAATTATCCTATCCACTATCCCTTAACCCCGTGACGTTTCACTCAGAGGTCAAGGAATAGGAGATAGGGTTAGAATTTAGGAGCTGATTTTTGGATTATCGGAACGCAACCTTAGACAGTGAGAGGGAGGGGCAGGATCGGGTTTTGTCCCACATGGCTCTAAACAGCTCAATAGGCACACACTGTAGACACTAATTAGAGGAACACATACTAAAACAGCAATGTACAGACGAATCAGATGATTAAACATGATCTTAAAATATATTTTATATTTTTTTTTATTTTTTTTTTGCACGGACCGGCAAAAGATAGCTCCTATTAGCCTTCCCCCGGCAACTCCCGAGCAGCAGGGAGACTGGGTGACTGTTCAGAAGGGGCATAACGTGAAACCCGCAGGTCCCCACCAACCCGTTCACGTATCTAACAGATATTCCCCACTCAGCAAGACACCCGCTGAGAAGCCAACTCTGGTTATTGGTAGCTCTATTATGAGATACGTGAATTTAGAGACCAAAGCCTCCACAGTCACATGCATTCCGGGGGCCAGAGCGGGCAACGTTGAGGCGCATCTTAAACTGCTGGCTAAAAATAAACGTAAATACAGTAGGATTGTTATTCACGTCGGAGGTAATGATGTTCGTTTACGCCAATCAGAATGCACCAAACTTAATGTGGAGTCGGTGTGTAGTTATGCTAAAACAATGTCGGACACCGTAATCTTCTCTGGTCCCCTCCCCAATCTGATCAATGATGACATGTATAGCCGCATGTCATAATTTCAGCGCTGGTTGTCTTGGTGGTGCCCAGCAAACAATGTGGGCTTCGTAAATAATTGGACAGCCTTCTGGGGAAAACCTGGTCTGATTAAGAGAGACGGCATTCATCCTACTTTGGAAGGTGCAGATCTCATTTCGGCAAACATTTCAGGGCTTTGTGGACTTAATCCATGACAAACTGGAGTTGAGACCAGGAGGCGGAGTCGCAGTCTTACACGCTTCTCTGCGCTCTCTCCTAGGCAGTCATCCATAGGAATCCCGAACCCAATAAAATACCCAATATTAGCGGTGTGTGTGTCTGCCCAAGGACAATTAAAGGTAAAACCTAATAGAGGTGTCATACATAATAACCTAATAAAAGTAAATGTAACAACTACTACAGTGCAACAAAACAGGAATATTAAATGTGGTCTCTTAAACATAAGATCTCTAGCATCTAAAGCAATATTGGTAAATGATTTAATATCAGATTATAATATTGATATATGCTGTCTCACTGAAACTTGGTTGAGACATGAAGAATATGTCAGCATAAATGAGGCCACTCCACCCAGCCATATCAATACTCATATTGCCCGAGGCGTGGGCCGAGGAGGTGGAGTTGCAGCAATCTTTGACTCAAGTTTACTTATCAATACTAAACCAAAATTAAATTATACCTCCTTTGAAAGTCTCGTTTTTAGTCTTACGCATCCGACCTGGAAAACTTTGCAGCCAATCTTATTTGTTACAGTGTACCGTGCACCAGGTCCTTATTCAGAATTCTTATCAGAATTCTCTGAGTTTTTATCAACTTTGGTACTTAAAACAGATAAAGTAATTATCGTAGGTGACTTTAATATTCATGTTGACGATGATAAAAATAGCCTTACTGTTGCATTTAACTCTATATTAGATTCTGTTGGTTTCTGTCAGAGTGTAAATAAACTGAACGCTCTCAGTTTGTACGTGTCAATGATGAATCTTCCACGCAAACCAAAGTTAGCCATGGAGTGCCACAGGGCTCAGTGCTCGGACCTATTTTGTTCACATTATATATGCTTCCGTTAGGCAATATTATAAGGAATCATTCTGTAAATTTTCATTGCTATGCAGATGATACTCAACTATATTTATCAATCAAGCCTGATGAAATTAATCATCTAAATAAAATTCAAGACTGCCTCAAGGACTTAAAAACGTGGATGACCTTAAACTTTTTGATGTTAAACACGACCAAAACTGAAGTTATTGTACTTGGCCCGAAGAATCTACGAAACAAATTATTTAAAGATATACTAACTATGGATGGCATTAATTTGGCCTCCAGTGAGACTGTAAGGAATCTTGGTGTTATATTTGATCAGGATTTATCCTTTAACGCCCACATAAAATCAATTTCAAGGACCGCCTACTTCCATCTACATAACATTGCAAAAATCAGGCATATCTTGCCTCAAAACGATGCAGAGAAACTAGTCCATGCATTTGTTACTTCAAGGCTGGATTATTGTAACTCTTTATTATCAGGGTGTACCAAGAAGTCAGTCAAGTCGCTTCAGCTGATTCAAAATGCTGCAGCTCGTGTACTAACCAGAGTTAGGAAAAGGGACCACATTACCCCTGTTCTGGCTGGCTTACACTGGCTCCCTATAGAACACAGGATAGAATTTAAAATTCTTCTTCTCGCCTACAAAGCCCTTAATGGGCAGGCGCCATCTTACCTTAAAGAACTCATTATACCCTACTGTCCTACTAGGGCATTGCGTTCCAAGAATGCAGGGTTGTTGGTTGTTCCTAGAGTCTCTAAAAGTACAATGGGAGCCAGAGCCTTTTCTTATCAAGCTCCACATTTGTGGAATCAGCTTCCAGTTTGTGTTCGGGCGGCAGACACCCTATCCGTTTTTAAGAGTGCGCTTAAGACCTTCCTTTTTGATAAAGCTTATAGTTAGGGCTGATTAGATTCAGCCCCTAGTTTTGCTGATATAGGCTTAGTTTGTCGGGGGACATCTTACTTCTTCCTTCTCTCTGTCTATACCTGTGTACTCTCATGTTCCGATTAACCCAGCTTCCCCAAATTTCTTTCTTTTTGGTGTCTATATACGCTGGGATCCGGAGTCATGGATGATCCTGCGGTCCTGTGTCCTGCATCGCGAGCCCTGGATCTTGAGTCGTGGCTGTGGTCATGGATCATAGGTCCTGGATGGATATCCTCGTGGATTCATCTTCCTATTATACACACATGCATTTCCAAACATTTGGACTACCTATGTTGCAAATGTATTATCTTTTCAATTTACACACGGCATCTATTGCACGTCTGTCCGTCCTGGGAGAGGGATCCCTCCTCTGTTGCTCTCCCTGAGGTTTCTCCCATTTTTCCCTTTAAAACTGTGGGTTTTCTTCGGAAGTTTTTCCTTGTACGATGTGAGGGTCTAAGGACAGAGGGTGTCGTATTGTCATACTGATATTTTGTACAAACTGTGAAGTCCACTGAGACAAATGTAACATTTGTGATATTGGGCTATATAAATAAACATTGATTGATTGATTGATTGATTGAACACAACTCCAGGTGAACAGAATCAACAGGAAACCGACAGACGAGTTTTCAATTTCCCCTTGCACGTTGAAGGGCAGTGATCCTATTTTTCACGTAGAACTTCACCGCTATCCAGCTTCTTCCCATCAGTGCTTCTGGAGAAGCTGTAATGCATGCAATGCAGTCCAACTTTCCTGGTACTTTCCCAGATGTGATGAAGGTCATTAATGTATCTTCAACAGCTTTGACTTCCGCACGAGTCCAACTCCTCTTCTTTGTGGTTTCTAGTGAAAGAAAGAAAAGACAATCAGGCATACAGACAAGTGACATAAAACATTATTGAGGGACCAATGAGCTTATTATTCTCTTCTTCTCTTGAGAACAAAACCCTGTCCCCATGGGAGCTGGTCTCTCTTGCTGCTCTGCACTGAGGGCCTGATGTTGCTCTGGAGCTGGTCTCTCTTGCTGCTCTGCACTGAGGGCCTGATGTTGCTCTGGAGCTGGTCTCTCTTGCTGCTCTGCACTGAGGGCCTGATGTTGCTCTGGAGCTGGTCTCTCTTGCTGCTCTGCACTGAGGGCCTGATGTTGCTCTGGAGCTGGTCTCTCTTGCTGCTCTGCACTGAGGGCCTGATGTTGATCTGGAGCTGGTCTCTCTTGCTGCTCTGCACTGAGGGCCTGATGTTGCTCTGGAGCTGGTCTCTCTTGCTGCTCTGCAATGAGGGCCTGATTTTGCTCTGGAGCTGGTCTCTCTTGCTGCTCTGCACTGAGGGCCTGATGTTGCTCTGGAGCTGGTCTCTCTTGCTGCTCTGCACTGAGGGCCTGATGTCGCTCTGGAGCTGGTCTCTCTTGCTGCTCTGCACTGAGGGCCTGATGTCGCTCTGGAGCTGGTCTCTCTTGCTGCTCTGCACTGAGGGCCTGATGTTGCTCTGGAGCTGGTCTCTCTTGCTGCTCTGCACTGAGGGCCTGATGTTGCTCTGGAGCTGGTCTCTCTTGCTGCTCTGCACTGAGGGCCTGATGTTGCTCTGGAGCTGGTCTCTCTTGCTGCTCTGCACTGAGGGCCTGATGTTGCTCTGGAGCTGGTCTCTCTTGCTGCTCTGCACTGAGGGCCTGATGTTGCTCTGGAGCTGGTCTCTCTTGCTGCTCTGCACTGAGGGCCTGATGTTGCTCTGGAGCTGGTCTCTCTTGCTGCTCTGCACTGAGGGCCTGATGTTGCTCTGGAGCTGGTCTCTCTTGCTGCTCTGCACTGAGGGCCTGATGTTGCTCTGGAGCTGGTCTCTCTTGCTGCTCTGCACTGAGGGTCTCTTGCTGCTCTCTGCTAACGGTCTGTGGCTTCTCGGCTGTGGGAGTTTCAGATGCAGGTTGATGGTCAGTGGAGCTCTCTGTAATGCAGGTTTACTTACAGTTTTTGTTAAAATAAAAAAAGGTTGTCAAATGTACGTGGGTTTTTTATTGGTATATGTACTTAAAGGTGGGGTAGGTAATTTACTTCAGAAACACTTTCTGTTATATTCCATGGAGTGCTCTTAACATCCCGCTAGCAATGAATATATTAAATGCTTTGACAATAAATCCATAAAGCAATGTAATCTGTGGAAGCCATAGCGCTGTAAAACGCACGACCAATCATCTGAGCCGGCCCCGCTAAAATAACTGGACGGCCTACCTGCCTGTCAGCCTTCCATCTCGTGCACTAACTTATCTCGTGCCTCATTGGTCATGTGCGCGTTCGTGTGTGTTGGAGGAGGGGCTCTGTGAGGAAGTCTGAAGGAAGGGGCACATTTTTTCGGCTGCGTGCTTTCAAATTCTCGCGCACTCGAGCTGATTTCTCCATTCTTACCTACCCGACCTTTAACACAATCTTTTAAAAAAGAAAATACTCTTACCCTTTGTCAAGAGGTATTCATAAGCCCACCGCATTTGGTCCAAAAACCTTATGTTGTTAGGAGTGGGGGGCAGATGGGTTATTACATCAGCAGCCCACCTATTTGAAGGCCTTTTTGGCTTGCCATAAAATAGAATTGGCTTGTAGCCTAGAGCCTCAAGTTTCCGCACCTGAAATGAACAAAAGCAGTTGACACACATTAGTTTGACCCGCTACCTTAAACCCATTAATACTGTTTCTTTTGGATTATTATACAAGCAACATGAAGGTATCTTGCATTGTGTAAGATTAATTGTTATTTGCATGCAAGGGCTAAGGTACACCTACTGTTTCTGCCATTGCCTTCATTACAACAAAATCATTATTTTACAAAGAAGAATACGCATTGTTGCTCTATTTTGGGACCAAAAACACTGTGTGGGGCTCTCACAAAATAATTACAACATTTAAGCATCACAATCAGACGGGGTCAAAGAGGTAAATACGATCACTGTAAGATGTAACATCTGACAATAAGACTATATTTTCAAAGGCCTGGGGCCTCATTTATAAAAAGGATATACGCAAAAAAAAAATGGCGTACACCGTTTCTACGCAATGTTTGCGATTTATAAAATACTAACTTGACGGGAAAACGTGCGGTCCTCCACGTAAACTCTGACCCATGCGTACGCACTAAGCACAAAAACGGGAGAGACGAGAAACTGCGACACCGTTGGCAGAAGGAAGAATGGAGAGAAATATGTGGAAATAGTACCATAAATAAAATGTTACCTCTCATTTATCATATATGAAGAATTCATTTTCAAACATTGATTAAAGCCAATCTTAAAATGATTAAACAAACACCTGTTTGAGACTCCTCAGTGCACACACACACATAACTTAAATAAATAAATACGGATATGTTATTTAAAACCACCTCGAATATGTTGTGTTAATGTTATGAAATGTTTTCTCATAAATGATGCGGTATGCAGGAGGACAGAATTACGTCTAAACTGACGCCGTTTTGCATTTCTATAGGTTGTAGATACGAGCATGGTTTTATATACTATCATGATTAATCGTGTTTTATGCCGTTTGCCAAGACTTGATAAGTCGCTCGTAAAACACAGGAGGTATGGAAACTAAGAACACCATATGTGGTAAATTGTACAGCTAATATAACACAACATATTAGTTGTATTTCCTCTAACTGGTGGATATAGAGTTGCTGCGGGGGGGGGGGGGGGGGTGAGATGCACAGGCTGCAGTGGAGACGCTGCGCACAGATTGACAGCTGGAACACAAACCCCCAAATACAAAAAAATAATTCAGATCCAGTCAGTCATGACTCCACTCCGTAGGGTTTCCCCGAACATTTATTAAAGTTTCTCATCAAGGGAGGGTCTCCTGTCCCCAGTACAAACACACTGCCTGAGGAAGGTTAGGCTATGTGTATTTTTTTTGTCATTAACCTTTTTCGGACCACTTATTTATTTATTTTGGTGACGATCCGACCTCCATGCTGCGACTCTGGTTCAAACTGCATCCACCAAACAATATGATTTATCTCGACCTCCCCAAAATAACCTAAATCTGACACGGTGTGAGAAGTCTTTTTTAGCTGTTCTGTCGTCATTTCCTGCTATCTTCTTCATGCAGTCAGTCAGAATGAATGAATGGGCGTTTCTTTGACTATTTATGGGCAAATATGGGCGTTACGTGAAGCCCGCAAAAGCTGCACCGCATTTCGAGTTGATTGTGATTTATAAAGGGAAATAGGCGTAGGATGTGCCGTACGCACTTCCCTCGCCGGTACGCAATGTTTTGTGAATCGGAACATGGCGTAACATTTCTGTATCTATTTCTTTGCTTTGTACTACGTAAGCAACCTTCCCACGCGAATCCTACGCACGGCGTTATAAATGAGGCCCCTGATCATAATGTACTAAAAAGGGAGTTTCACTTCAATTACCAGAAACTTATGAAATATTGTTACTTACTGCAATACGGGCAGAATCAAGTATCCGTCCAACATTTTTGTTTTTCACCACATCTTGGCCCCATTCACTATCCAGGGATGCCAGCTTTTTCTTTCAGTTTGGTTTTGTTGGAGTTGGACAGGCTTCCGTAGCAGGCACTGCACGTTTTCCTGCTCGCCTGATTTGGAGTCTGGCAAGCAGGGCAGGGCCTGAACTTAGGTCGAGTCATGACAAACAAGTATAGAAAAACAAAAACACAGAAATGGACTAACAACAGAAAGATGACAGATAAGACACATACACAGGTACACAGACAGAGATACACAGACAGCAACAGAGATAGGACAATTTCACAACAGCAAGGACAGGGAAACAACGGGGACATGGTTCTTAAAAGTGCCTTTGGATTGATGCTATAGCTTATAACGGTGTTTGGCTTTCACTTAGAACTCAGAATAATCTGTTGAGAGAAAAAACAACAATTAGGAATTGAACACCTTACATTTTACAGTGGCGTTATCTTATCAAATAATTAACAACATCAACATAGCATGATTACAAAAAGACAGTTTGGAGCTATGGTAACATAGGTTACTGGAAATACATTATTAATGGAAACCATACAATTCCCTATGACTGTAACCTGTAAGATCATATCTGACAAATAAAGGTCACCTAATATGTAAGGGGCTTGGCATTAGTGTCATGAACATGAAGGAATATTTCTGAACTTTTACGATTATTTAATTGTTTTTATTATTGTGTCATTCATTAAATCAACTCTAAGCCCATTGAAAACACATAACTGACACATAATAACTACATTCCTAAACAATCACAAATATTATTTCATGCAATAACAGGTGTCAGTCGTTTGCCACCTCTTAAATAAAGTTAAACTTAGAAGCACCTTCTGTGCTAGCGAATAGCTAGTAGCAGCTAGCTAGCATTCTGCACGTTTGATGCAGCAAGTTATACTTTTTTGAATGTCTTAAAATTATTTACAGGCAAAAAAACGACTACCCTGCACTTGTAAATGTTCCAACAATGTCTTATTGGTCCGACATAAGGCTGTTTGTGCTGAATATTGAATGATTTTCTCGAGTTCAGGCACATGTTCACGGTGTTTCTTACCTGCTGGAAGGATCGCAAATGGTCTTTAACATCGTCGCGCATAGATGACGTCACAAGTGTGTGCCGAAAACATCGTCGCGCATAATTCAGTACCCAGCATGCATCATCTCAACTTCACATAAGAGAAATAAATGCCTATAAACCTATTATTTTTGCCTAACTGTCGCCGAGAACTATCACAGAGTATGACAATTACAATTTTGTCATTTTGTATAAACTATATATAAAGAGCAATGACGTCTCGCACCATACGCTTCAGCTGAGAATGGGGAGCTGTTGCAGCGTCCATAGCAACCACCTTAGCAACCATGAATGTGTACACATTCATGAAGTAATCTTCGTCATAACTAGCAAACTAAACATCATGTACATGCATGGGCGCAGGAAGCATCCTGAATGTGGGGGGGACATTTGTAACGGGGGGTGTGGGGGTCGCCTTTCCTGTATTCTGGTGCATTTTAACAGGTGTTTTGATACTTTTATGTGGCTATACTAGCATGAGGAAAATGATGGGTACATTTTGTAATTTCATCCAGTAGTAAAGAAAGGAAACATATTTGATTATTAATTCATAGCCGTCTTTGAATTAATAAAAAGCAGTTTAAATGCCCATTTTTTGTACATTTATATACAACAATAAATATTTGTGAGTGCATTGAGAGATATTGTTGTGGAGAGTCATTTATATATAAATCGCAAAATACATGTGTGAATCCTTCTGTGAGCATTTATTAATATTGAGACTGATCTGACTCCATACAGATGTTAAGTTCACCTAGGAATGGTATCATTGACTTAAATGTTGCTCTTCCGTCTATATTGGTCACATGATGCCCCTTGACTGAAATGTTTCCTGTTCAATATCCCCACTGATTTCCTTAACATTCTGGGATGAGAGTCCACATCACAATTTACTCTAAACTGTCATTTCCCTTTCATCACTCACCTCAGCAACGGACCTCTCTCCACTGTCCCTGTGTTCTGCCTCTGACTCACTCTCAAGCGCCTAGATGTCAAGAGAGGTGGTGAAGTGATCATTATTTATTGAGCAGTATACTCTTTCACATTGAATCATAACAAGTCATACTGAATGTAAATACAACTGACTCTAAAGTAAGTCCCAGTCTGTGACATTGGACATTTTGAAGACTCAAAGTCCCAAGCAGTAGGTAGAATATTAGCTAGTCTATGTGCACAGAAAATAAACAGTTAACTGAGTACTGGGATGGAAATTGCCTATAAGCTCTCAGTAAAACATAAACACACACAAAAAGCTTCTGAATGATAAGAAGTATAATTAAAACATAATGCACATTATCATATTGAGCGAGAGTACCGAAGGTAAAGAAAAATAATCTCTCATCGAACTGAGGCTCCAGTAAAACACACTGACTGCGTCTCTACGTGGATCATCATGGGATATGGTTTACATGAGCACATAGAGATCGGGTTATTCATGTTCCCTGTTTACATGATAAATACTAGTAACCTGGCATTTCGATGCCTTTTCTCATCTAAACTATTCAGTATTTGTATCTCTCCATCATGACATAAAGACGAAACTCCTCTCCAGAAGTGAGACGCCGCCGCCGCCATCACTGTTAACTGATTAACTGCTACCAGCTGAAGACTTACTTTCCTCTTCTTTGAAACAAATGTTCTTATGTCCATGTTGTCTGGGGGAGAAAACATATCAAACCAAGAGATCGTCAGCTTTGATTTTCGCTGTATTAACCATTTCCTGAACACTTGGTGTGTGTGCCTGCCTTCCCTCCGCTACTGGCATCGCTTCATACAACAGATCTGAGCTGTCAACAACACTCCTTGAACATGCGCGCGCTATGGGAGAATCTGCCTTGGTACAAATTAGCAGTGAAAACATGGTACGGAGTTTCATTGATTTGGGCATTCTCTCAATAAGCAAGTGGAATGGATTTGATAGTGAAGCACTGACACAGCACTCTACAAAGTGCGGCGAGTGGATAGACCGATTCACGGACTTTCCACATGGTAAAAGTGGGGGGGTCTAAACTAATCATTTCAAAAAGTGGGGGGGACTTGTCCCACCCTCATATAATGGCTGCGACGCCCATGTGTACATGTACTGCACAAATAATCAGAAATAAAAACTCATATTACTCGCATAAAATGACATCAAAACGCATTTTAATGGCCAAATGAACCTTAAAATAGGCATTTTCCACTGAGAATAACATGAAGGTCGGCCATTGTTGTTGATCACGTGGTCTATGAAGGTCTATGGGACGCCCTGCCCGTTGAAGCCTGAATGGTCAAGGGGTCCGCTGTCTGCAATGAAGGTCTATGGGACGCCCTGCCCGTAGAAGCCTGACTTCCAAGGGGTACCCTGTACGTAATAGAGTGACGGGGAGGGGCCCTGACCGTCCGTCAATATGTGACGGGTTGAGAGTGAGAACGTGTTGCTCTCTCACACACACACACACAGACACACACACACACACTCTCTCTCTCTCTCTCTCTCACACACAGACACTCTCTATCGCTCTCTCACACAGACACACACACTCTCTCTCTCTCACACACACATACACAGACACTCTCTCTCTCTCACACACACACACACACACACACACACACACACACACACACACACACACACACACACACACACACACACACACACACACACACTCTCTCTCTCTCTCTCACACACACACACACACACACACACACACACACACACACACACACAGACACTCTCTCTCACACACAGACACACAGACTCTCTCTCTCTCTCTCTCTCACACACAGACACACAGACACACAGACACACACACACACACACACACACACACACACACACACACACACACACACACACACACACACACACACTCTCTCTCACACACAGACACACACCGATGATGATGAATGAAGAGAAGAGAGAGAGGGCGATCAAGAGAAGAGAGAGAGTAATGTAACCTCCTAATGTAATGTCTAACTCCTATGAAAATGTTCAAAAAGTGCTCAAACTTCACATGTGTGCTAACAGTCATGTTAGCACACATGTTTTGAGATTTCTTCAAATGCCGTTACCATGGCAACACAATGCTCACCATGAAACACGGTTTTCTCATAACTTCAGTGAAAATGCTCGAAATGACCCAAAACTTCAAAGGTTTGGTAACGATGCAGCCATCAACACATCTAAGCGTATTATGGGGTGTCATCAGTGGCGGCGCTAGGGGGTGGCTACTTGGGCTCAAGCCCCGGATGTTTTCTGAAAAGCCCCGGATGTTTCACCTAAAAAAATTAAAAAAATTACTGGAGTCCACCAGAGAGGCATCCGCTGTGGGACATTTGCCTGCGTACTGCGTAGCCTGCCCTGAAGAAGAAGTGATCCTTCCTAGTGCCTGACGAGTTTTAAGCTAATAGCCTCTACAGTTATGGATATTACAAAGTTATTGTCATCGAAGCAGACGCCACAAGCTGCAGCAGCAGCAGTATCAGCAGCTGACAACAATGTCATCACCAGCAGTGAAGAAATGGATGATGTTTCAGGTTTGTGAATCTAATGGTGATATCTGCACTCTGGCTGACTGAGTAAGAAGTGAAAAAGAGTGATGTAACGTTAATGTTATAGTTAGTAAACATGGAGTAACCACACTAAGTATACCCTTATATGTTAGTATGTATACAGAACATGACTAAAAATTATCCTAAGATGTAACGTTAACCCTTCATACCTCAGTCTACTTTTAAGACACTAAAATAACGTATTCCATTTTTTATATTGTTTTCGCGCGTGGAATTATACCGGCTCTCGTTTCAGTACACATAACAACAGAACTGACAGGCAACCCTCTGAATCAGACTCCGATTGGCTGTGACTCTCTTAAGTCAAATGTAGTGACTGACAGGCATATATTTGTGTCCTTACGAAACAGAGTTACAAAGGAAATCAGGGCAGCTAAATCCAACTTCTTTGTTAATCTCATTCATGAATCTAAGGGAAATCATAAACAAATTTGGGACTGTCTGCAGAACCTAACAGGGAAAGGGCATACAATAACAAAGCAGCTGGAGATCAGTAACAATGGAACCTTATGTAAGGGGCCAGCAGAAATAGCGGCTATTTTTAATAACAATTTTATTAATTCTGTGAGGCTGACTATAAACAGTCCCCAAATTGGTCAAATACATTCATCACCTATTGATTGTACACAGCCAGTCTTCTCCCTGACAGAGACTTCTGAATCCAAAGTTAATTCTATAATTTCTTCTTTAAACAATTCCAAATCAAAAGACACTTTTGGACTGGATTCTCTGTTTCTAAAGAAACATGCTACTACCCTCACAGGGACAATTACCAAAATAATTAACACCTCTTTTAGGGAGGGAAAATTCCCAAAAGACTGGAAGTTAGCCATTGTTGTGCCAGTCCACAAATCCGGGGACACAACTGATGCAAACAACTATAGGCCCATTAGTATTTTACCTGTCATGTCTAAGATCTCTGAGAAATGTGTAGCTGAGCAATTGACTGGACATCTTAACAGTAGTCCTTTCACACTACACCCCATGCAATTCGGCTTCCGAGCCAATCATTCCACTGAGACCGCAAATTGTTTCCTTGTGGAAAATATTAAATCAAAAATGGACAAAGGAGGCATTGTTGGAGCAATCTTCTTAGATCTTAAGAAAGCTTTTGATACAGTCAATCATCAAGTACTCATTCACAAAATGTCTTATTTTAATTTCTCACCCAGTGCAATAGACTGGATGCGCTCCTATCTGTCAGACAGAGTTCAGTGTGTAAGGGTAAGTGGCGAGACATCACCACCCCTGAGGAATGAACTGGGTGTACCCCAGGGATCTATCCTGGGCCCAATTCTATTCAGCCTTTATATAAATGACTTGCCATCAGTGTGCACTGGATGTGAGGTGCAAATGTATGCTGATGACACTGTCATTTATGTCCATGCAAAAACCAAGGCCCAAGCTGCGGCCAAATTAAATGATGCAATGGTTCATGTAAATCAATGGCTTACTGACTCACAGCTATATCTGAATGTTAAGAAGACAGTCTGTATGTTTTTTAGCAAGACCAACACTGTATCACACTGTGAACCCAAGGTCTATGTGTCTGGGGAGGTCATTCAAACAGTTACACATTTTAAATATCTAGGCATTATCCTTGACACTACTCTATCCTTCAAAAAACAAGTGAGAAAGGTAACGCAAATAACTAAATACAATCTAGCAAACTTTAGATATATAAGGAACTGTTTGACAACACCTGTAGCAAAACTCTACATGACTGCCATGATCCTTCCCCACCTAATATACGGTATGACCAGCTGGACCCAGGCGAATAGCACAACATTAAGGCCTACCCTGTCACTTTACAAACAAGCTCTCAAAGTTTTAGACAGAAAACTAAAGCTATACCACCATTGCAAAATCCTGGACAAACATAACCTGCTCAGCTGGGAAAATATATTAAAACACACTGATGCATGTCTCATTTTTAAAATTCTAAACGGCAAGGCACCCCCACCACTCTGCACTTTTATACAGCAGAACAATTCAAACAGCAGAACCACAAGGTCTGCCCTAAGAGGGGACTGTGTAGTCCCTCTTAGGTCCAGTTCCTTTGGCAAACACTGTTTCTCTGTGAGGGCACCAACACTCTGGAACACAATACCAATACAGATAAGGAATAACACCTCCTATCATACATTTAACCACAATCATAAGAACTGGCTTTTAAACAATCAAAAATGTGAACACTTTTAACTGTATCAAGGTATGATGATATTTCATCTGTTTGCATGTTTGTTTGTTCCTCTCTATTGTTGTACTGCTGTTCCTATTTATTGTTGTACTGCTATTTATTTATTGTTGTACTGATGTTGTCTGCTGTACTCTATTTAATTATGTTTTTATTTTCTAGTCTTGTTGTGGTCATTTAACATCTTGCCAAGGACAACAGTTGAAAATTAGCCTGCTGGCTAATACTGGCTCATTTACAGCAATGTGAATTAATGTGCACTGTCCTTTAAATAAATAAACAAAAAACAAACAAAAAAAAGACTGCATCAGAGTGTCCGATTCAGAAACGTGACTCTTACACATTTTTTACGTCACAAACAAAGATGGTGGATGAGAATAGATCTATAAGCAATGCGCCAGAATCAAGGTGAGACTATCCGCATCCTTTAAAACTCTACGCACATTCGTTTCACCTTAATAAGTAAACGACTGTTTGAGTGAGTTAAGGCATTAGTTTGCTTCATTAAAGGGTGTTAATGAGTGTTCTCCAGTGCCTTTTGTCCGCTTTAAGGTGTTATTAAGGTAGGGTTAATGTTGCTCTCAAAGTGCACCAGATTGATGCTTTCAACTTCAATATTTAAAAAAAAATCATGAAGAATGGACTCTGAAAAATGGCGATGTTTGGGGTTATGTATTCAACTATATGGCGAAAGAACTGCATTTCTACAATCCGAAGAATGGAGAAACGTATGGACCCCGCAGTGTTAAAGCGACACTGACCTCAACAGATTGGGCTGTGTTAACTCTGGTGTCTTCCAGAGATCTCCACGCAACCACTGTATCGGAAGAAGTAGTGCATCAAGAAACCATAGTGGAACCAGCGGTGTACAAGATATTTGCAAAGAAAAGCAAAGAAACGCAGACAGCATGCGAGATCAAAGAAGAGTTTTCACCGCTGCCCCTCAATGTGGAGCAAGAGGAAGAAGATATTCCCCCGCCGCCAGAAGTGAGAAGAGTCCTGACAGGCACCGTCTGGGAAACTAAAAGCGGACCATCGGGGCGATGGTATTACCGCGCAAGCCGGTTGGTGACGCTGGGGAAGGCCCCCTCTGATGATTTTGTTTTGAAGTATTTCAACTCTACATGCGGGGTTTTTCAGACATCCTTGCGTGTGCCTCTGACTGCTTGGCTGAAAATGATTGATGAGAAATCTACAAAGCTTAAAGAACTTTTTAAACAGAGTCAGACATCGATGGACATTATACTGGTGAAAAAGACTCTCACTTTTGCAGATGACTCCTCCTCCCCCTCAGCATAACAAGTCCCACCCCCCTCACCAGATCATTTAAAACTAAGGACCCCTCAAAGAAAAGCTTTGTTTTTTTCTACCTATGTAAAAGAGCGTCGGGGTTGCCTTACGAAAATGTGTTATCTCTGTATCAAGATGATGTGTTTCAAAATGAATTTTGTGAAAAATACCAACGGTGTGAGAGACGTCATAAAGACACTCATTTTAACCACAGTGTTTGTTCTCTACAAATGTTTAAAGATTGTTACAAAATGTAAAAAAAAAGAAAGAAAAAAAAGTATGGAGACAAAATTAATTCAGGTGACTCTGTCTTTATTAGGAAAACAAAAATATAATACAAATGGTTTAGGGGGTAAAATTCGGTTTCTTTTAATGGCAGGGTTTTTTTTTTTTTTAAAACACTTGTTCAGTTAAACAAGGTTTTTTTCTGTTCTGATAACCTTACATATTTTTTGTTATTTTCTGCTACCAAGATACTTTAAGATACACCTTGATGTACGCAACACTTAACAAAGGGTATAATATGAAGTACTTGGTAAGGAATGGGGTTTTCTTTAAGGGGTGCAAAACTTTAGAACTGGGTAAAATATTCATTAATTTGTAATGAATTGAGTTTCTTTCTTTTGATTTTCAACATACTATTTGTACACAATGACTTTTCCATATTTCTGACAAACTATACTTTTGACTTTTTCCATAAAATCTTGACAAACCATTACTTATTCTTAAATTTGACCTATTGCTGCTTGGTTGGAAATGATAGATGAAAAAGCTACAACGCTGAAAGAACTTTTTAAAAAACTTTCAATTCTCCAGATGACTCCTCCCCATTCAACGCAATAAGGCCCACCCTACACTCAGCAAATCATCTAAAATGAAGGACCCCACTAAGACGACCGTTGTAAACTAGCCATGGATCTGAGAAAAACCAAGACTCCCCCTGCGAGTTGCAGCCAGGAACAGACTCCTGGACTACCATCATCACCACCATTTTGGACACCCGAATCTTGCAGTACTACTGCTGCTGATGTTACTCCGGGGGCCAAGACGTCTCTGTTTATGGACACAGTGAAATCGGTGTTGGTTGATATTGTGGAGAGGGTGATACATCGGTACAGAGAAGAAATCTGCAACGGGTGCCGAGTCAGTCACCCCGGCCAGAGGCAACACGATTTTCTGAATGACAAGCCCGATTTTTTCTTCAGAAACAATTACAAAGCGTTAATGAAAAGACTCTGGCTCACCGACTTCATTACTGAGATCGACCAGACTCTTATTGATAAAGACATTTTCACGGATGATTGGAGGATCCAAGGCGCTTCGGAGGCTTTTCTTCACAATCTCAAAAATTGCAGACGCCTCAAGGAGAGACTTGAAAAGATCCATGCCGAGTTGGATGGAGAAGAAGAAGACTAATAACCAGCAGTTGACTGAAGCCAGGGATTTGTTCGATACATTGACTTTTTTCTTTAAAGTAAAATAAAAATGGGAAACTACGATGCAAAACGCTCTGTATATATTGATCATAATGTAGTCAATACCCTTTTAATAAGTGAGGTGATGAGGACGATTGAAAACAGAATGAGTAGTGACCCCTGTGTAAAAAGAATGGCTGAAGTTTGTAAACTGGAAGACATTTTGCATATCGTTCGTTCTGGCAGTACTATTCCGGGTCATTGGGAAACGATTGTAAACGAAACATTTAAAGTGGTCCTGGAATCTTCATTTTCCGAAACATTCTGTAACATTACCAAATAAATGAAACAAACATCAAAAGTGTATCATGTGCTCTCATTGTATGCTCTGTTTGTAGATGTAATGCATCTTTGTGTCGAAAACAGCATACACATGAATATTTTGACTGAAGTGAAAAAACTCCATCATGATATTTCCAGTAATATGGGGAATTCTAAGCTGGAGATGGTCCTGGGGATGTTACAATCAGTATAACTATTGATTTTGTGTGTGAAAATATAAAAATGTAAATAGGACATTTTTAAAAAATAAAAAAAGTGTTGATTTTTACATTTAAAAACTGTTGTCTTCATTATAGCAAGGGGAGCGTGTCTGATACATGTGTATTACAGTCCTTCACATGCACTGTTGTCTTCATTATAACAAGGGGAGGATAACAGGGAAGATGTAGGATAAATGTATATTTCAGTAACTTTCTCAGAGAATTTAAGCATAAATCTGTCAAATGTTCAAAACAGCCTTGTTTCACAGAAATAACCTCAAAATCACAAACTGCCATTAAGAGTCAGATTCTTAACGAAATCTACGGACACAAAGTACTTCATTATCTACTTTTTAGCTTTTAAATACAAAAGTGTATCTTTCAGTATCTTTTTGAGAGAATTAAGCATAAATCTGTCAAATGTTCAAAACAGCCTTGTTTCACTGAAATAGCCTCAAAATCACAAACTGCCATTAAGAGTCAGATGCTTGACGAAATCTACTGACAAAGAGTACTTTCATGGTAGTGGTCAGCTTTTAAACACAAAAGTGTATCTTTCAGTAACTTTCTGAGAGAATTAAGCATAAATCTGTCAAATGTTCAAAACAGCCTTGTTTCACTGAAATAGCCTCAAAATCACAAACTGCAATTAAGAGTCAGATTCTTAACGAAATCTACTGACACAAAGTACTTCATTATCTACTTTTCAGCTTTTAAATACAAAAGTGTATCTTTCAGTATCTTTTTGAGAGAATTAAGCATAAATCTGTCAAATGTCCAAAACAGCCTTGTTTCACTGAAATAGCCCCAAAATCACAAACTGCCATTAAGAGTCAGATGCTTTACGAAATCTAATAAAACAGAGTACTTTCATGGTAGTGGTCAGCTTCTAAAAAGAAAAGTGTATCTTTCGGTAACTTTTTGAGAGAATTAAGCATGAATCTGTCAAATGTTCAAAACAGCCTTGTTTCACTGAAATAGCCTCAAAATCACAAACTGCCATTAAGAGTCAGATTCTTAACAAAATCTACTGACACAAAGTACTTCATTATCTACTTTTCAGCTTTTAAATGCAAAAGTTTATCTTTCAGTATCTTTTTGAGAGAATTAAGCATACATTTGTCAAATGTTCAAAACAGCCTTGTTTCACTGAAATAGCCTCAAAATCACAAACTGCCATTAAGAGTCAGATGCTTTACGAAATTTTATAAAACAGAGTACTTTCATGGTAGTTGTCAGCTTTTAAAAAGAAAAGTGTATCTTTCGGTAACTTTTTCAGAGAATTAAGCATAAATCTGTCAAATGTTCAAAACAGCCTTGTTTCACTGAAATAGCCTCAAAATGACAAACTGCCATTAAGAGTCAGATGCTTGACGAAATCTAATAAAACAGAGTACTTTCATGGTAGTGGTCAGCTTTTAAAAAGAAAAGTGTATCTTTCGGTAACTTTTTGAGAGAATTAAGCATAAATCTGTCAAATGTTCAAAACAGCCTTGTTTCACTGAAATAGCCTCAAAATGACAAACTGCCATTAAGAGTCAGATGCTTGACGTCACTGAAATAGCGTCAAAATCAAAGTTATGCTTACCAGACCAAAAATCAAAAAAGGTTGTGATGCGTTTGTGTAATCCCTTTCACACGCATCACAAACTTTTTTGATTTTTGGTCTGGTAAGCATAACTTTTAGGGATCCCCCAGATAAACCCCCATGGGCAGTGGAGTCTCCCCCTGTCTTGTCACATAGATTATACTATCTGTGTCGTAGTAGAAAACTCTGTGCTCTAATTTCTCCAATTCACTGTACAGTTTCAGCCAGTTTGTGATTTTGACGCTATTTCAGTGAAAACAAGGCTGTTTTGAACATTTGACAGATTTATGCTTAATTCTCTCAAAAAGATACTGAAAGATACACTTTTGTATTTAAAAGCTGAAAAGTAGATAATTAAGTACTTTGTGTCAGTAGATTTCTTTAAGAATCTGACTCTTAATGGCAGTTTGTGATTTTGACGCTATTTCAGTGAAAACAAGGCTGTTTTGAACATTTGACAGATTTATGCTTAATTCTCTCAAAAAGTTACCGAAAGATACACTTTTCTTTTTAAAAGCTGACCACTACCATGAAAGTACTCTGTTTTATTAGATTTCGTCAAGCATCTGACTCTTAATGGCAGTTTGTCATTTTGAGGCTATTTCAGTGAAACAAGGCTGTTTTGAACATTTGACAGATTTATGCTTAATTCTCTCAAAAAGTTACCGAAAGATACACTTTTCTTTTTAAAAGCTGACCACTACCATGAAAGTGCTCTGTTTTATTAGATTTCGTAAAGCATCTGACTTTTAATGGCAGTTTGTGATTTTGAGGCTATTTCAGTGAAACAAGGCTGTTTTGAACATTTGACAAATGTATGCTTAATTCTCTCAGAAAGTTACCGAAATATACACTTTTGTGTTTAAAAGCCGACCACTACCATGAAAGTACTCTGTTTTATTAGATTTCGTAAAGCATCTGACTCTTAATGGCAGTTTGTGATTTTGAGGCTATTTCAGTGAAACAAGGCTGTTTTGAACATTTGACAGATTTATGCTTAATTCTCTCAAAAAGATACTGAAAGATACACTTTTGTATTTAAAAGCTGAAAAGTAGATAATGAAGTACTTTGTGTCCGTAGATCTCTTTAAGAATCTGACTCTTAATGGCAGTTTGTGATTTTGAGGCTATTTCAGTGAAACAAGGCTGTTTTTAACATTTGACAGATTGATGCTTAATTCTCTCAGAAAGATACACTTTTGTGTTTATAAGCTGACCACTACCATGAAAGTACTCTGTGTCAGTAGATTTCGTCAAGCATCTGACTCTTAATAGCAGTTTGTCATTTTGAGGCTATTTCAGTGAAACAAGGCTGTTTTGAACATTTGACAGATTTATGCTTAATTCTCTCAAAAAGTTACCGAAAGATACACTTTTCTTTTTAAAAGCTGACCACTACAATGAAAGTACTCTGTTTTATTAGATTTCGTAAAGCATCTGACTCTTAATGGCAGTTTTTGATTTTGAGGTTATTTCTGTGAAACAAGGCTGTTTTGAACATTTGACAGATTTATGCTTAAATTCTCTGAGAAAGTTACTGAAAGATACACTTTTGTGTATAAAAACTGAAAAGTAGATAATGAAGTACTTTGTTTTAGTAGATTTCGTCAAGCATCTGACTCTTAATGGTCCTCTCTAAATTTGATTCAGGGTTTGTTTTAAATGATTTGTGCTTTGTGTGTACAGACACACAGAAAACACTGAAAACACAAAAACCATACTAGTGTTTTCTGTGTGTCTGTGTTTCTGCGTTTCTGTGTTTCTGCGTTTCTGTGTTTCTGTGGGTGTATAATACGCACGTTTCAATATACATTTATCCTACATCTTCCCTGTTATCCTCCCCTTGTTATAATGAAGACAACAGTGCATGTGAAGGACTGTAATACACATGTATCAGACACGCTCCCCTTGCTATAATGAAGACAACAGTTTTTAAATGTAAAAAAAAACACTTTTTTTATTTTTTAAAAATGTCCTATTTACATTTTTATTTTTTCACACACAAAATCAATAGTTATACTGATTGTAACATCCCAAGGACCGTCTCCAGCTTAGAATTCCCCATATTACTGGAAATATCATGATGGAGTTTTTTCACTTCAGTCAAAATATTCATGTGCATGCTGTTTTCGACACAAATATGCATTACATCTACAAACAGAGCATACAATGAGAGCACATGATACACTTTTGATGTTTGTTTCATTTCTTTGGTAATGTTACAGAATGTTTCGGAAAATGAAGATTCCAGGACCACTTTAAATGTTTAGTTTACAATCGTTTCCCAATGACCCGGAATAGTACTGCCAGAACGAACGATATCCAAAATGTCTTCCAGTTTACAAACTTCAGCCATTCTTTTTACACAGGGGTCACTACTCATTCTGTTTTTAATCGTCCTAATCACCACACTTATTAAAAGGGTATTGACTACATTATGATCAATATATACAGAGCGTTTTGCATAGTAGTTTCCCATTTTTATTTTACTTTAAAGAAAAAAGTCAATGTATCGAACAAATCCCTGGCTTCAGTCAACTGCTGGTTATTAGTCTTCTTCTTCTCCATCCAACTCGGCATGGATCTTTTCAAGTCTCTCCTTGAGGCGTCTGCAATTTTTGAGATTGTGAAGAAAAGCCTCCGAAGCGCCTTGGATCCTCCAATCATCCGTGAAAATGTCTTTATCAATAAGAGTCTGGTCGATCTCAGTAATGAAGTCGGTGAGCCAGAGTCTTTTCATTAACGCTTTGTAATTGTTTCTGAAGAAAAAATCGGGCTTGTCATTCAGAAAATCGTGTTGCCTCTGGCCGGGGTGACTGACTCAGCACCCGTTGCAGATTTCTTCTCTGTACCGATGTATCACCCTCTCCACAATATCAACCAACACCGATTTCACTGTGTCCTTAAACAGAGACGTCTTGGCCCCCGGAGTAACATCAGCAGCAGTAGTACTGCAAGATTCGGGTGTCCAAAATGGTGGTGATGATGGTAGTCCAGGAGTCTGTTCCTGGCTGCAACTCGCGGGGGGAGTCTTGGTTTTTCTCAGATCCATGGCTAGTTTACAACGGTCGTCTTAGTGGGGTCCTTCGTTTTACATCATTTGCTGAGTGTAGGGTGGGCCTTATTGCGTTGAATGGGGAGGAGTCATCTGGAGAATTGAACGTTTTTTAAAAAGTTCTTTCAGCGTTGTAGCTTTTTCATCTATCATTTCCAACCAAGCAGCAATAGGTCAAATTTAAGAATAAGTAATGGTTTGTCAAGATTTTACGGAAAAAAGTCAAAAGTATAGTTTGTCAGAAATATGGAAAAGTCATTGTGTACAAATAGTATGTTGAAAATCAAAAGAAAGAAACTCAATTCATTACAAATTAATGAATATTTTACCCAGTTCTAAAGTTTTGCACCCCTTAAAGAAAACCCCATTCCTTACCAAGTACTTCATATTATACCCTTTGTTAAGTGTTGCGTACATCAAGGTGTATCTTAAAGTATCTTGGTAGCAGAAAATAACAAAAAATATGTAAGGTTATCAGAACAGAAAAAAACCTTGTTTAACTGAACAAGTGTTTTAAAATAAAAAAAACCCTGCCATTAAAAGAAACCGAATTTTACCCCTAAACCATTTGTATTATATTTTTGTTTTCCTAATAAAGACAGAGTCACCTGAATTAATTTTGTCTCCATACTTTTTTTTCTTTCTTTTTTTTTTACATTTTGTAACAATCTTTAAACATTTGTAGAGAACAAACACTGTGGTTAAAATGAGTGTCTTTATGACGTCTCTCACACCGTTGGTATTTTTCACAAAATTCATTTTTAAACACATCATCTTGATACAGAGATAACACATTTTCGTAAGGCAACCCCGACGCTCTTTTACATAGGTAGAAAAACACAAAGCTTTTCTTTGAGGGGTCCTTAGTTTTAAATGATCTGGTGAGGAGGGTGTGACTTGTTATGTTGAGTGGGAGGCGGAGTCCTCTGCAAAAGTGAGAGTCTTTTTCACCAGTATAATGTCCATCGATGTCTGACTCTGTTTAAAAAGTTCTTTAAGCTTTGTAGCTTTTCCATCAATAATTTTCAGCCAAGCAGTCAGAGGTACCCGCAAGGATGTCTGAAAAACCCTGCATGTAGAGTTGAAATACTCCAAAACAAAATCATCAGAGGGGTCCTTCCCCAGCGTCACCAAACGGCTTGTGCGGTAATACCATCGCCCCGATGGTCCGCTTTTAGTTTCCCAGACGGTGCTTGTCAGGACTCTTCTCACTTCTGGCGGCGGGGGAATATCTCCTTCTTCTTCCTCCACATTGAGGGGCAGCGGTGAAAACTCTTCTTTGATCTCGCATGCTGTCTGCGTTTCTTTGCTTTTCTTTGCAAATATCTTGTACACCGCTGGTTCCACTGTGGTTTCTTGATGCACTACTTCTTCCGATACAGTGGTTGCGTGGAGATCTCTGGAAGACACTAGAGTTAACACAGCCCAATCTGTTGAGGTCAGTGTCGCTTTAACACTACGGGGTCCATACGTTTCTCCATTCTTCAGATTGTAGAAATGCAGTTCGTTCGCCATATAGTTGAATACATAACCCCAAACATCGCCATTTTTCAGAGTCCTTTCTTCCTGTAGTTCTTCGGTTGGAGATGTCTGAACCCGGCACAGATACTGCATTCGTTTCTTGACTGGCGCTCCGGACGAATGGCGGTAAGTTGTCACAGGCGTCTCGCTGATTAAACCCATATCGAGGCGTCTCTTGGCCATTTTTCTTTTTTGAAAGGTGACTTGGTGAGTGGAAATTACTGTCTTTTTATTTAGTTTGAGCGTATTTCTTTTTTCATCTATTTCCACCCCCTTACTTTTAAATGATCTGGTGAGGAGGGCGGGACTTGTTATGTTGAGTGGGAGGCGGAGCCCTCTGTAAAAATGAGAGTCTTTTTCACCAGTCAAACCTTTTTTGTTGCATACAACAAATTCTAATATTACACCCATACAACCTCACATAACTTCATATTGGGTTTCCTTATAGTTGTGTGAAGTAATTATAAAAAAAACAAAGATCATGGGGGGAATAGGATATTTTATTATTTCCCTCTTTACGTATTTGAAAAGTACACAACCGGGGGAAAATCTGCTACTTCCTCACAGAGCCCCTCCTCCAGCACACATGAACATGCTCACATGACCAAAAGAGGGCACGAGATAACTTTGTGCACAGATCTTCGGCTGTAGGCGTCTGACCCCCGCACAGATGCTGCATTCGTTTCTTGACTGGTGCTCCGGACGGATGGCAGTAAGTTGTCACAGGCGTCTCGCTGATTAAACCCATATCGAGGCGTTTCTTGGCCATTTTTCTTTTTTGAAAGGTGACTTGGTGAGTGGAAATTACTGTCTTTTTATTTAGTTTGAGCGTATTTCTATTTTCACCTAATTCCACCCCCCTCTATCTGCTGGCCTCATAGCGTGTGACAGGAAGGGGTGGAGAAAAGGGGGAGAGGCCGGGGCGGTGAGGGGGCGGGGGCTAGACAGTCTCACGCATAACTTCAAAGAGACACCTAGATTAACATCAGAGGCTTATAACACACCGGTGTGAAATCAAACCTGACTGTTATAACACCTCAACCCTCACATCAAAGGGCAAACATCAAAGGCTAATTAGATTAGACAACTCTGAGGGGACAGGGGCCAGACAGTCTCACGCATAACTTCAAAGAGACTGCCTTAATCAACACCTAGATTAACATCAGAGGCTTTTTTCACACCTACCTGTTATAACACCTCACATCAAAGGATTAGACTACAAAGGGGTGTGAAGGGGCAGGGGCCCAGACAACATAACTTCAAAGAGACTGCCTTAATCAACACATCAAAGGATTAGACAACAAAGGCACTACACAGGGGGGCTTTTCACACCTACCTGTTATAACACCTCACCCCTCACATCAAAGGATCTCGAACAAAGGGAGGCGGGACTTAGCTCATTAACATAATTGTACCCACTCACATCAAAGGATCTCGAACAATGGGAGGCGGGACTTAGCTCATTTGCATAATTGGGGCGTGTCACCTGTCACTTTTCATGCATAATAATGAGACGAAAGGGGCATGATTAATACTACTGCTGTCTTTAAATCTTCTAAAGGGTAACATTCCACTATCAGGCGCTCAGTATAAGAAACTCAAGAAACAAAAGAAAATGTTCAAACTCTTGGCCAATAAAAAGACCAACTTAAAAACTAAATTCAAGGTCTTAAGAAAGCAATCTGGAGGTTTTCTTCTGCCTCTGCTAGGTGCTGTGATCCCCATTTTTGGACAACTTTTAGGAGGGCTCATTCGATCATGAGTCAAAAGATGTTTTTGTTATCACCTCACCAGTTTAATCAGCTCAATCAGACGGGTGTAACTAACCCCCATCGTAAGGAAACAATGAGACGCACTGCCGAAGATGTTCTGGATGAAAAAATGAGAGCAGTGCTAAACGAAACAGGATTAGCCCCTTATGAAAAAATAAGAAAATACAACACCTCCCTAAGCGTTACCGTAAGAATGCAGAGTACATTATGAGTAAATTAATCACGAGTACAGATGGATGGACACCAGCGGGGGAATTTGTAGAAAAGGGTACAGCTGTAAAAGGTTCACACATGTTAGATTTATTTAAACATTTATCCTGCTCGTATAAAACTGTCCAGGAGCCTAAAGGCTGGCGGGGTTTTTTAAATAGTCTGAATGAGCTCAACATTCCTTTATCAGCTTTTCAAAACCTACACGCTCGTGAACAATATTGTATAATCAGAGGCGAACTAAATGGAGAAAATATTCCCCAAAAAAGAAGAAGAAGAAGAAATAATAAATCATCTCCTACGACCCTCAGCTGGGAGGTGTCTGGAACCTCAAACCCCGCAGAGTAGGAAGAACCTCAGAGTGCCCCGCTTAAGAAGAAAAGAATAAGGAAAGTTAGAATATTAAGCCCCAGCTGGATACATTTTACCCCCTAAAGTTGTATTATATTTTTTGTTTTCCTAATAAAGACAGAGTCACCAGAATTAATTTTGTCTCCAGACCTTTTTATTTTCTACATTTTGTAACAATCTTTAAACATTTGTAGAGAACAAACACTGTGGTTAAAATGAGTGTCTTTATGACGTCTCTCACACCGTTGGTATTTTTTCACAAAATTCGTTACAGCAGCATCATTTTTTATCACATCATCTTGATACAGAGATAACACATTTTCGTAAGACAACCCCGACGCTCTTTTACATAGGTAGAAAACACAATGCTGACCACAGGCTGTAGACATGACATTCTGAAGTTGCTGGTTGTGGTGTAAAATAGTTTTACATTGTTTTTCTAGAAATTGTAGGATGCTTTTCGGGTAATGACTAAAATCGGGAGGAAATCCGAAAGAATCAAAAAGTCACTGCTAGCCAGTGTTCTCCGGGCATGTGGGAGGGGTGGGTGCTTACAATCATGTATACAGGGTATCTAAATAATTGTTTTACTCGTGGTAGCTGATCTGACGGCCACACCCCACCAAAAGAGTCCCCCACCATATGACACAGGAGACTGTCCAATTGATGATTATTCATGTTGTAATCTTCTTAGTAATAATCTACCAACACTTGACGTTTTGAATTAATCTCCAGAATCGAATCAAAACAAGAATATAAGATTAAAGTGGTAGTCTGTGGTAGCGGTACTCTGAATCTCATTTCCAGTCTTAAACTACCGCTTGTAATGGGGGACAGTGCGTCAGCATCAGTGGCGGCGCTAGGGGGTGGCTACTTGGGCACAAGCCCCGGATGTTTTCTGAAAAGCCCCGGATGTTTCACTTAAAAAAAAAAAAAAAACATTTTTTTTTTTTTAAAACGTCTCGGGAGTAATGTGCAGTACCGGAGTCCACCAGAGAGGCAGCCACTGTGGGAAATTAGCCTGCGTACTGCATAGCCTGCCCTGAAGAAGAAGTGATAATTCCTAGCGCCTGAAGAGTTTTAAGCTAATAGCCTGTACAGTCAGGGGCGGTTCTAGGGGGGGGGGCAGTGCCCCCCTAACACTGACCTCTGACCCCCCTGTGGCCCCCCTAACAATGAAAAGTTTTTTTTTTAGTTTTTTTAAAAATGTATATTTTCTGGTACTCGGTTTGCCAAAAACCGCAGGATTTTGTTGCTGTAATGTGAGATTGTGCAGACACCCTTATGTAAAGTAGAGATGTAACTGTTTATTGCCTTTATTTTTATATAAATATGGTGTTAGTGCAAACATTGCACTATAACTTAAGCTGAAGCTAACAGTAATAACTATAAGATCTATCTGAAATAAATAAGTGTACTGAAACAAATACCAATAACTGTATTGCATTGTTTTCTTATGCGCAATTACTTCATACTGTCTAGTTCTCTTTTTCGTCCTGCATTTATTGTGCCCCCCTCAGAAAATAACTGGCCCCCCAGTGGCCCCCCCAGTCAAATTGGTCTAGAACCGCCACTGTGTACAGTTATGGATATTACAAAGTTATTGTCATCGAAGCAGGCGCCACAAGCTGCAGCAGCAGCAGTATCAGCAGCTGACAACAATGTCATAACCAGCAGTCAAGAAATGGATAATGTTTCAGGTTTGTTAATCTAATGGTGATATCTGCACTCTGGCTGACTGAGTAAGAAGTGAAAAAGAGTGATGTAAAGTTAATGTTATAGCTAGTAAACATGGAGTAACCACACTAAGTATACCCTTATATGTTAGTATGTATACAGAACATGACTAAAAATTATCCTAAGATGTAATACCTCAGTCTACTTTTAAGACACATGTTAGTATGTATACAGAACATGACTAATAATTATCCTAAGATGTAATACCTCAGTCTACTTTTAAGACACTAAAATAACGTATTCCAATTTTTATTTTGCTTTCGCGCGTGGAATTATACCGGCTCTCGTTTCAGTACACATAACAACAGAACTGACAGGCAACCCTCTGAATCAGACTCCGATTGGCTGTGACTGCATCCACTCAGAGTGTCCGATTCAGAAACGTGACTCTTACACTCTTTACGTCACAACAAAGATGGTGGATGAGAATAGATCTATAAAACGATAAGCAATGCGCCAGAATCAAGGTGAGACTATCCGCATCCTTTAAAACTCTACGCACATTCGTTTCACCTTAATAAGTAAACAACTATTTTAGTGAGTTAAGGCATTAGTTTGCTTCATTAAAGGGTGTTAATGAGTGTTCTCCAGTGCCTTTTGTCCACTTTAAGGTGTTATTAAGGTAGGGTTAATGTTGCTCTCAAAGTGCACCAGATTGATGCTTTCAACTTCAATATTTAAAAAAAAATCTTCCCGGGGGAGCATGCCCCCGGACCCCCCGAGAGGAGGCGACGACCCCCCTAAAGGATGTTCGGTCCACCCCCCACTTATAAAAAATAGCACTGTACCCCTGCACCCCCCCCAACCCAACGACTCCTGGGCTAAGCCCCGGATCTCCTACAATCCTAAATCCGCCACTGGTCAGCATCTTCCGCTGCAGTGAGATTAAATACGAATAATGAGTATCCTTGTTCGAAATCCTCTCTGTCAATACTCAGAGGTAAGTCTTTCATGTGTCTCCCTGTAGCAGTGAACATGTTGTAAAACTCTCTGACTGAAGACCCCCGGTTAAATTGAGGTTGGAATGCTTTGGCCGGTACTTGTCTGCCGTCCTGACACAAAGCCAGATATTCCATATCATTATGAAGGAAATTAAAAGGTGAAAGCTTTCTCCTTCCGGTGAAGGCTTCGTGATTTACCATACCCAATACTATGTATTTAGGCATATTACCCAGAAAGAGATTTTCTTGGTTGCATATTCTGGAATTCACCGGGATGCTGTATGTTTTGATATTCACGCGAGATAAAGGGTAGAGGGCGTTACCTCTCATCAGAGCCGCAGCATGACCTAAACGCACGGCAGGGGAAATGGTGGCTTTCTTGATAAAAAGTGAAGCCCCCAGTATTTTTAGACGGTATGTAGAGTCATTTGCACACATGAGAGTAAAGGCATCGTTAGATCTGGTGAGCTTGATTCTCAAATCTACAGAGTTCAGGAGAAGCCTCTCGGTGAAAAATATATCGGTGTGTAGGGCCCCCATCAGATGAAGCTCTCGAGATTCAGCTGTGAATATAGCTCTCTTTACTAGACCCTTGTTTGGCCCACTGGCGATCACTACAGAGTCCATAGCTCCCGCTGTGTCTTTATAAAATAAGCCGGCGGTGAACTGAGTTTTTAAAGTAGAATCAGAGTAATTCAATAGCGTTTCAATCATCGCTCTGTAAGGATGAGTCGAGTTGGACTGAGAAATCAGCCTGTCCCCTAGAATAACGTCGCATTGACTAAAAATTGTATTCAGAGGATAATTAACGAGGGCCACGGGGGCGTCACCTGCCAGATTAGTCCCATCGGCGTTGGTTATTTTGATCCTGAGATGCATCAAGGTGTCATTCATATCAAGCTATTTATCCCCGTCCCCGGGAATGAAAAATTCAATCGGTCCGTCCTCTGGAATGGCAGACAACGGAAGGACCTCTGTGTAGTGTTTTTCATCGATAGAAAGCTGCGTCATGGGAGCCGAAAATAAATCCAGCTCTGCCATGCTGCATTCAGCAGATTTGTGATGTAAAAGAGCCATATTTAACACTCTAAAATATATCTCTCCCCAATACGTTCCTTCTTCTAGGGTGTTTTTTCCCTAATGATTTTCTCTTGGCTGAGTGCTTCCCCTTTTTAACGCCTGTCGGAACCCGTTTTCCTGGAGGTCTCTTCCTGGCCCTTCTTGCTAAAACCATCAGACCCCCTGCTCCTTCTTGAGACCCTTGATCTGATTGGCGGCCAAATTTATGGACTTACTGATAACATTTGATGCAATATTTTTGTCCGCCGATTTCAGATGAGGTTTAGCTATGGCGAACCGCTTTCTCACCAGAGGCAGGGGCGGACTGGGGGGAAAAAGTGGCCCGGGGATTAATTGACAGACAGGCCCACTTAATTCGCGGCATGTATCGGCCGGCCGACGACGAAAGTATGTTACTTAACAAAAAACACTATGCATTTTATGTTATTTTGGACCATTACTCATATAGTCATCACATTACCTGATCCCTTGAGTTGCCTAGAGCAAAAATAGTTACAGCATATATTTAGTGATTTTAATGTTAATAGATCATTGATGCAATAACATTTTGACCCAATTTGACACATGGAATAAAACATGGGCGTGGGAAGCATCCTCAATGTGGGTGAGACAATTTAACAGGGGGTGTGGGCAGGTGGTGGACCTCACCTCCTCTAGGGGGATCCAGGGGCAAGTTCCCCCGGGAAGATTTAGGGACTAAATCTATGGCAGTCAGTAGGGGCTTGGACTGTGAGCCGTAGGGTCGCCGGTTCAAGTCCCCAACCAGACCTACATTTGGAGTGTGGACTTCTACTTGGAGAGGTCCCAGTTCACCTCCTGCCCTGCCGTGGTGCCCTTGAGCAAGGCACCGGATATCCCCCTTCCCCCCTCACTCCCATTGCTCCCCGGGCGCTGTAATAGCTGCCCACTGCTCCTAGTACTAGACTCCTGGTACTAGGATGGGTTAAAAGCAGAGAACACATTTCACTGTGTGCTGTGTGCTCTGCATGTGTGACCATTAAAGATAGTTTCATCCCTCCCAATTCTTCTTCTTCTTCAACACCCATATGAAACAGAACTGTAAACAGATTTACTTTTTCTTTCAACATTTATTTGAACAGCAAGTGGAGGCAAAAGTGACTGCACCCAAAACAATAAACCTGCTAGCTAACTAGCCTAAACTCAGTAACAGAATGTGGGCAACACGTTCTTCTCCACAGCCGCGCGACCTCTGAGTCAGACGTCACTTCCCCCTTTTCTGTCCTACGGGTACAGCCGTACAGCCACTCCCCCTGAAGTCGTTTCCCTGCCAACGGAACACTTACAAATGTGGGCCGGTAGGATTTAGGCAAAAAAAAAAAGTATTTTTTTTATTTTTTATTATTATTATTATTATTTTTTTGGCCCTCCGGCCCACACACAGCAGCGGCCCACCGGGAAAACTCCCGGTATTCCCAATGGCCAGTCCGCCCCGGACCAGAGGTGCTACAAAACGAAATAATCTTGAGAATATAGAACCAATACCTCGGCCGTACATAACCGGTGTTCCATAAAAACCAGGCAATGACCCTCCAGCTTGATTCTCATAGTAACTCACAAAACGTTGGATCGTGATGAATCATCGTTTTTCAAAAGATTGCCCGGCTTTTGAAGGTCGGAAATGAAGTTTCACTACACTCTTACCGTAGGTAAACTTTATTGGTTCGTTCTGATCGTTTTTGATCTCTATCTGTATATTCTCGATGTGCGTTTTTGTTACCGGCAAGTAATACGCAGGACTAAAATACTGGGTGATGGTGTCGCCGAATGTTCCTTTTATATCTACGGTTCTCAGGAGAGGAGCAAAAGCACTACCTACCCGCTGGTGACTGACCACGTTACTATAGCAGTAGAGATGAGTTACGCCTGCATTTATATCCGCTGGGTAGGCTGCTGATTTATCATCAAATTTGAGCCACTGGTCTGGTTTTATTCCAAGCATATAAGCGACGGGCTTTGGAAAGCGAAAACGATATTGTCCACCTCCCTGAAATTCAATTTTCCTGTGAATTGGACTATAGTACAAATTGACATCAGAGTCAATTTTTCTGAAGCAGGACTCCAGTTCCTCCTTGAGCTGCCTTATGGTACTATAGTAACCACCTCGAAACATTTGAATCCTTACTTTGCTCACTATCTCTTGGATTTTAATTTCTTTATCCATTCAAAACAGGCTACTTCCAAAGGTATGTTATACCAGGTGTGGGGGTATGACATTTCTGTCATGGCGACCTGCCACGAACCATCCAAGTGTAAAGGTTGTGCTAGTTTACCTGATAACTAGAGCTTGTATTGTTTTGAAATACATGGAGTAGATGGAGGTAGATACATATCCAGCCAGCCAGTAACATCAACGCCAGCAGCATCGCTGTTGAGCTCGGGTGTGCAGATTGTTGGAGATGATGGGGGTCCTCCAGGCGTTTGTTCCAGGCAGCAACTCGCGAGGAGAGACTTGTTTTTTCTCAGATCCATGGTTAGTGTTCAGCGAATGTCTTTGAGGGGTCCTTAGTTTTAAATGATCTGGTGAGGGGGGTGGGACTTGTTATGCTGAGTGGGAGGAGGAGTCATCTGCAAAAGTGAGAGTCTTTTTCACCAGTATAATGTCCATCGATGTCTGACTCTGTTTAAAAAGTTCTTTAAGCTTTGTAGATTTCTCATCAATCATTTTCAGCCAAGCAGTCAGAGGCACACGCAAGGATGTCTGAAAAACCCCGCATGTAGAGTTGAAATACTCCAAAACAAAATCATCAGAGGGGGCCTTCCCCAGCGTCACCAACCGGCTTGCGCGGTAATACCATCGCCCCGATGGTCCGCTTTTAGTTTCCCAGACGGTGCCTGTCAGGACTCTTCTCACTTCTGGCGGCAGGGGAATATCTTCTTCCTCTTCCTCCACATTGAGGGGTAGCGGTGAAAACTCTTCTTTGATCTCGCATGCTGTCTGCGTTTCTTTGCTTTTCTTTGCAAATATATTGTACACCGCTGGTTCCACTATGGTTTCTTGATGGCACTACTTCTTTCGATACAGTGGTTGCGTGGAGATCTCTGGAAGACACCAGAGTTAACACAGCCCAATCTGTTGAGGTCAGTGTCGCTTTAACACTGCGGGGTCCATACGTTTCTCCATTCTTCAGATTGTAGAAATGCAGTTCATTCGCCATATAGTTGAATACATAACCCCAAACATCGCCATTTTTCAGAGTCCATTCTTCATGAAGTTCTTCGGCTGGAGGCGTCTGAACCCGGCACATATACTGCATCCATTTCTTGATTGGCGCTCCCGACGGATGGCTGTAAGTTGTCACAGGCGTCTCGCTGATTAAACCCATATCGAGGCGTCTCTTGGCCATTTTTCTTTTTTGAAAGGTGACTTGATGAGTGGAAACGACTGGCTTTTTATTTTTTTATCTAACTCCACCCCCCACTGTCTTCTGACATCACAGTCAAAGGAAGGGGGGTGAGGGGACGGGGGGGGGAGACAGGAAGGGGTGTGAGGGGGACGGTGAGGGACATCATCAGCATCATTGGGGGGGGCGGGCCCACCTGTCACTTTCTATGCATACTAATGTGATTGAAGCAGCATTTTATTTTATTTTTTATTAGGCGCCATAAGGTGCTACAGTGGGGGCATTTCACACCTGTGAATACACATCACCCCCTCCTATCGACGGATCTCACACCTACTTGGGAAATCACACCTACTTGGGATATCACACCTCGACCAAATGGGAGGCGGGACTTAGCTCATTTGCATAAGTGGGGGAGGTGTGACCTGTCACTTTTTTATGCATACTAATTAGACAAAAGCGGCATGTGTAATACTACTAATTCACCATCAAGTTAGTTCAAAAGTTTGCAGTTCAAATATTCTGCTGCTTTCCCAAGCCTTTTTACTTTCTTTTCTCATCTTAATACAAATTCATGCACTACTACTTACATCTGATATTTAACTCCTTCAGCCTATTTTCAGCTGCAGAAACCATTCAACTATTACATTATTCAGCTATTTCAGGACATCAAGGCTATACATGTTGTTGTTTATACCTTTTTTTAAACCTTTTCTTTTAAATATTAAGCTTTTTCTGCATTTTTGTAGCTAAAAGCAGCTACCATTGAGCTAATAACACATTCAGCTTTTTCTGCATTTTCAGTTAAATTCAGCCATAAATGTTCACTGTTTACAGCATTCGCACGCATTTTCTAGTTTAATTTGTTCCTCTTCATAATTTCCTTATAAACTAAGAAGGACGATTTAAAACTCACTTAATTGGGTTAATTTAGAAATTGCTTCAGTGTATCATCATAACAGATCAAAAAGTTCAGATTCATTTTTACAATAAATCAAGGAATGATGCACTTCTACAAACAAAAACAACATAATTAAAACATTTAACCAAACTACTAAAAGTAGATGAACTACATTATTCAAAAGTGTACAGTAACTTCTGATAATAACACAGGGGAAATAAACGAGGCATCTCTTTTCCTCTCTCTCTCTCTCTCTCTCTCCCTCTCCTGACAGCCCGTCAGTATCAGGGTTAGTCCAAATGAATCCCTTGGAGGTTCTAGTGTTCATTTACCGTTTTGTCTTCTCTTTGCTTAATCGATTTGAAACCAAGTCAAGCGTAGCTTAAACTTAACGTTAGCTTTCTAGCTAACACAACACATGCACGCACCTTTCTCTGTGGGTTGTTTGTAGTGACGAATGAAGTTGGATGTTGTGGTGGTCATGTCACTGATCTTTATGCTGCAGACCCTGCATACCACTGTTCTCTTCTTATTACCGTCATCGACAAAATAATAATCCTTGAATCCAAACTTCACTATTTTTGGAGTAACGCTAGCCGCTGCCATGTTAACTGACACATGGCGCTATAATCACCCAATCACGTTTTTCGAAAAAACTAAACGTAATATCTCAATAAAAAAACAAACGCAAATATTTAATTTTAAACAGTCAAGTCCTTTCAAGTCATCCGTCTCAAGCTTAAGTCAAGTCTCAAGTCATGAATACCAAGTCAAAGTCAAGTCAAGTCTTTTATCAATGTTAGTCAAGCAAGTCTCAAGTAAAACTAGAGAATGCAATTCCTGAAGAAATTGCTAGTGGGAATACTTTATGCTGAAAATCTGATGCTAAACTGCTATGCTGAAATGTAATGTGTAAGAAGAAAGTGAAGAATTTAGATTGAAATGATACATGAACACAGGGGGCTTGAATGTGTGATGAGAGAAGAAAAGAAAGTGAAAAGGCTTGAAAAAGCAGCAGAATATTTGAACTGCAAACTTCTGAACTAAGTTGATGGCGAATGATCGGTCGCCATGGCAACCACATTTGATGACACCCCATAATACGCTTAGATGCGTTGATGGTTGCATCGTTACCAAACCTGTGAAGTTCTGGGCTGTTTGGAGTATTTTCACTGAAGTTATGAGAAAGCCGTGCTGCATGGCGAGCATTGTGTTGCCATGGCAACGGCATTTGAAGAAATCTCGAAACTGTCCCGTAGATGTCTTCACGGATGGACTGTTAGCACACATGTGAAGTTTGAGCACTTTTTGAACATTTTCATAGGAGTTATAGCGACATCATGTTTTATGGCGAGGGATGCGTTTCCATGGAAACAGCATATAGTGAGATCTCAGATTTGGCGTAGAGCTGTTGAGGCATGGACCGGTGATATACAAGTGAAGATTGGGGGACAATTGGACCGTGTCGATTGGACTTACAGCCACATTGTGTTTCATGGTGAGTGGTCTGTCGCCATGGCAACGGCATTTGATGACACCCCATACTACGCTTAGATGCGTTGATGGCTGCATCGTTACCAAACCTGTGAAGTTCTGGGCTGTTTGGAGTATATTCACTGAAGTTATGAGAAAACCGTGTTTCAAGACGAGCAATGTGTTGCCATGGCAACGGCATTTGAAGAAATCTCAAAACTGTCCCGTAGATCAGTGGTTCTCAACTAGTCAGGCCTCGGGACCCACTTTTTCCTTTGTCAATACATCGCGATCCAAAATTTTGAACCACTCAAATCTATTCAACAAAAAATTGTGATGTAATATACGCTTTTCAGCATACAATATTAATTAAAGTGAAGTACAGTTCATATATCCCTTATATCCCTTCACAGAACAAAATAATGCTTTTAAATAAGGTTTAATGAGATGATGGAATCAAAGCTGAACTGTATAACATAAAAAGGCACACATGCTGAAAATCCAACCCCAGAAGGGGGTCTGGGGGGGATTCTCCCCCAGGAGATTTTTAGAAATACTAACATATACACTACCCATTCTGGTACACTCTGAGAAGAAAATATATAGATGTATTACTACCCGACATATTAATAATATTTTATGCCATTGTTTGTTTTTCACTTTGTTATGATTGCTTGCTGCTGAAGAGTAAAGAGGAGATAGTCTGTGTGAATTACTTTAAATTGTGGGTAAGGGTAGATAGCCCCCATTGTTCTGTGACCGGTCAATCATTAAACCGGGGGTCATATTTCATTATGTGTTCATTTTTATATGAAGTTGTACCCATGGATGTATAAAGAGTAGTTCTACTGCAAAGTTATTCTCCGTGGGGACTTCCGACAACAATCTTGATTCTGATTGGCCAGAAGAATTGAAAAAACACCAGCAAATACGTTTTATTGAGAAGATGATCACTACGTGACAGAAGTTTTCAAAACCGTTTATGGTCTCCGGTACTTCCAGTCCAACGCCTACTGCATGCACAGCGTTAGAAAATCGGGCCTTCAAAAAAAGATGTCTTCACGGCTGGACTGTTAGCACACTGCTATCTGAAGTCTGCTGCTCTGAGCATGTCAGTTGGAGCGATGACATCATCGTGTTCCATGACACAGGTGTTTATATTTGCGCTAACGAGGTGTGCAGAGATCAAAGGTTTCCATTGTTCTGAATGAGAGATAAACCTCTTACATGTGAACATTTTGTGGAAGAACCGTAACAGATATCTGTGAAATTTCAAAACGTGAAGCATGTCAAGGAAGTTGAGTATCTGAAGTGTAATTTTTGTGTACTTTCGGGTTAATAATGTGGCCTTTTTGGCAGTTTAACTAAAGGTGTGCGGCTGCTGCCGTGAGGAAATATCAGTCTGAAATGACAATGGGCTTTAATGGAGGCATGTTGAACGTTTTTGTCACTTCATGCCCTCACGAGGCATTTTGTTTAATGATTTTGCTTAATTATTTGTCATTTTTCAAGCAACGAGATGTTTTCCTACGTTTGTCATGATAAATTATGTCTCAGGAATGTAGGGTTTGGGAATCATGGCAGTTTTAAAAAAATATATGAAGGCAAATTTCAAGATTTTCTACCCTCTAGCTGTGACATCACGCACTCTAGTTAATGTTAAAATCTGAAGAAAACCTCTTTAACAAGGTCTGAACAATGTTTAATATCTCTAAAAGTAAGAATCAGATTTAAAAGTTGTTTTACACGAATAATGTCAGAAAGATAAAAGTTACAGTGCAGTTTAAGATGTGAATAGTTCAATTAACAGCAGCGGCAAAAAGAAAAGTCTTTAGTCTGGATTTAAAAGTAGTCAGAGTTGCAGCGGACCTGCAGGTTTCTGGGAGTTTGTTCCAGATATTTGGAGCATAATAACTGAACGCTGCTTTTCCATGTTTAGTTCTGACTCTGGGGACAGAAAGCTGACCAGTCCCTGAAGACCTGAGAGATCTGGAAGGTTCATAATTTAGCAGGTCAGAAATGTATTTTGGGCCTAAACCATTCAAAGCTTTATAAACCAGCAGCAGTATTTTGAAATCTATTCTTTGACACACAGGAAGCCAGTGTAAAGACTTCAGAACAGGAGTGATGTGATCCACTTTCTTAGTGTTAGTGAGGACTCGAGCAGCAGCGTTCTGAATCAGCTGCAGCTTTCTAATAGATTTTTTAGTGAGACCTGTGAAGACACCATTACAGTAGTCGAGTCTACTGAAGATAAAAGCATGGACAAGTTTTTCCAAATCCTGCTGTGACATTAGTCTTTTAATCCTAGATATGTTCTTTAGGTGATAGTAGGCTGATTTAGTAACTGTTTTAATGTGACTGTTGAAACTCAGGTCAGAGTCCATGACTACACCTAGATTTCTGGCTTTATCTGTTGTTTTGAACATTGCAGGCTGAAGCTCAGCGCTAACTTTTATACGTTCTGCCTTGGCTCCAAAAACCATTACCTCAGTTTTATCTTTGTTTAATTGGAGAAAGTTCTGACACATCCAGTCATTGATTTGTTCAATGCACTTACTCAGTGTTTGAATTGGAGCATAGTGTCCTGGTGAAATTGTTACGTAAATTTGTGTGTCATCCGCATAGCTATGGTAACTTATTTTGTTGTTCTTCATTATCTGAGCCAGTGGTAGCATGTAGACGTTAAAGAGAAGAGGCCCCAAGATGGAGCCTTGAGGTACCCCACATGTCATATTTGTCAACTCAGATGTGTATTTACCTATAGAAACAAAGTTTTTTCTGTCCTTTAAGTAGGATTCAAACCAATTTAGAACTGTTTCCGAAAGTCCCACCCAGTTTTCTAGTCGGTCGAGTAATATGTTGTGGTCAACAGTGTCAAACGCAGCACTGAGATCTAATAATACTAATACTGAAGTTCTGCCACTGTCTGTGTTTAAGTGGATGTAATTGAAGACCTTTACAAGAGCAGTCTCAGTGCTGTGGTTTGGACGAAAGCCTGACTGGAACACATCGAAACAACTATTTAATTGCAAGAAATTACTCAACTGTTGAAAAACAACTTTTTCAATGATTTTACCTAGAAATGGCAGGTTTGATATGGGCCTGTAATTGTTCATTACTGAAGCATCTAGATTATTATTTTTTAAGAGCGGTTTAATGACTGCAGTTTTCAGGGCCTGTAGAAAAATACCTGAGTGAATAGATTTGTTTACTATAAGAAGTAGATCTGAGGCCATGCAACGAAAAACATCTTTGAAAAATCCTGTTGGAATAATATCAAGGCAGCAGGAGGAAAAGCCACAACCTGTGTGTATGTAGTGGGTGACTTGAATGCTGACATTTCGGATGATAAATCTCTGTTTGGCAAATGTTTACTGCATTTTTGTAACGATAATAATCTCATACTGTCAAGTAAATCTCTACTACCTGAGAAAAGCTTTACATATATTAGTGAAGCATGACATACTGTGTCATGGCTAGATCACTGTATGTGCACAGCTGATGCACACGCTTCTCTGGACAACATTGACATCTGTTATGAGTTGGCCACTACAGATCACATTCCTTTTGTATTGACCCTAAATGTTGAAAATATTCTGGTGCTATCTGTTGATGACAATAAAACATACACAGGGAGGCTGGATTGGTCAAAGGTAAGTGAGAAGGATATTAATCACTATACCTCACTCACTGACTAATCATTAGACTTGGTTGTAATTCCAAGAGAAGCAATGCTGTGCAGTGACACCAACTGTAACAATGCGCAGCATGGTAGAGATCTATGTTTTACATATGATCTTATTATTGATGTGATAAATGCCTCAAGTAGGGTTTTTCACGACAGTAAGAAAAAGGAGCATAGTATAAAACCTGGATGGAATGAACATGTGATTGAGCTACACACTGCTGCTAGAGATGCTTTTCAATTGTGGGCCGAATCAGGAAGGCCGAGACAGGGGTCTTTGTTTGTACATAAACAGGCCACTAATGCCAAATATAAGTACGCTGTCCGCTTCATTAAAAAAAAATGAGGACACAATGAGGGCTGACTCACTTGCCAGAAAGCTGCGCAACAACAGTTGCTATGATTTCTGGAAAGAGGTGAAATTCATAAACAGCTGTAAGACTCCCTTACCGTCTTCCATTGAAGGAGTGTGTGGGTCAGGCAGCATCGCAGAACTGTGGCGACAACACTATCATGAGTTGTTCAACTGTGTTAAGAGTGATGCATTTGTGGTTGAAAAGGTTGACTCCACTGAAAACGTTAGTTAGATCAGAGGAAGTCTACAACACTACAATGAATCTAGAAAATAACAACGCTTGTGGCCCGGATCTCATCTCAGCTGAACACTTCAAATATGCCAGTCTTAAGCTTGCTCCTCTTCTTGCTCTACTGGTTTCCTTAATCATGGTGTCTTACCAGATTCCATGTTATCTGTGCTACTTGTGCCAGTCATCAAGGATAAAGCTGGGAAGATTAATGGCATTGATAATTACAGACCCATTGCTTTAGCTAGCATTCTCTCCAAAGTGTTGGAGAACATTCTGTTGGATAGGCTGGAAAGGTATATTACCACAGCTGACAACCAGTTTGGTTTGAAAAGA
Source organism: Pogonophryne albipinna (assembly GCA_028583405.1). Taxonomy (NCBI): domain Eukaryota; kingdom Metazoa; phylum Chordata; class Actinopteri; order Perciformes; family Artedidraconidae; genus Pogonophryne; species Pogonophryne albipinna. The sequence continues at coordinate 1,193,446 of CM053245.1, read as the reverse complement.
AAACACGGCACAGATATGTGTATTTTTGCATTAAAAGACATTATAGCAAAAATATAGAAGCCATAATTCCATCATGTTTCTGTGTTTTATTGATGCTTCCAGGGCATTTGATGGACTGAATCATTTCAAATGATTTGACAAAATGTGCCAGAGAGGGGAACCCAAGTACATAAGGATCTTAGCCTTCTGGTATGCACATCAGACTATGCAGGTGAAGTGGGGCAATACTGTGTCTGAACATTTTTATGTTGGTAATGGGGTCAAGCAAGGTGGGATTTGATCTCCTTTGTTGTTTAATCTGTACATGGATGATCTGTATGGAAACTGAACTTGTGTAAAACTGGCTGTGTCATCGGTGCTACTGTTGTCAACCACTACTAACACCATTATGTACGTAGATGATTTAATCATCTTCTCCCCGTGCAGTGCAGGCTTACAACAGCTTCTGAGGATTTGTTCCCAGTATGGCATTGATTTTAATATTAAGTATAACGCCAAGAAGAGTAGCATCATGATTGTGTGAAGTAAAGAGGATAAGAAGGCTGTATTTCCTAATTTTATTCTCAGTAGCAACATTCTACTTGTGTGCAGTGAGATTAAGTACCTTGGTCATTATATTTCTGATGATCTCACAGATGACAAAAACATCCATAGACAACGCTGCAAACTGTATGCCCAGGCAAACATATTAATGCGGACATTTCACAAGTGCTCTGTAGATGTCAAGGTATCACTTTTGAAAGCTTTCTGTACACCATTGCACACGGCTCACATGTGGAGTAACTACAAGGCTAGCAGCATGCAAAAACTAAAAGTTGCATACAATTATGCTTTACGGTTGCTGGTGAGGGTACCAAGATGGCACAGTGCCAGCCAGCTGTTTGTTAACTTGGGGGTGCCTACCTGTCAAGCCCTTTTAATAACTATAATGTACAAATTCATTGTATGGTTCTCAGCAGGAAACCGATGGACGGTCCACTCCAAGTAGGGAATGAGTCCTTACCCCAAGTGAAGGAGTTCAAGTATCTCAGGGTCTTGTTCTCGAGTGAGGGAACAATGGAGCGTGAGATGGGCCGGAGAATCGGAGCAGCGGGAGCGGTACTGCAGTCAATTTACCGCACCGTTGAGACGAAAAGGGAGCTGAGCCAGAAGGCAAAGCTCTCTGTCTACCGGGCCATTTTCGTTCCTACCCTCACCTATGGTCATGAAGGAGTCATGACCGAAAGAACGAGATCGCGGATACAAGCGGTCGCGATGGGTTTTCTCCACAGGGTGGCTGGTGTCTCCCTTAGGGATAAGGTTAGAAGTTTGGTCATCCGGGAGGGACTCGGAGTTGAACCGCTCCTCCTTCGCGTCGAAAGGAGCCAGTTGAGGTGGTTCGGGCACCTAGTTAGGATGCCACCTGGGCGCCTGCCTGTTCCAGGCACGTCCAGCTGGGAAGAGACCAAGGGGTAGACCTAGGACCAGGTGGAGGGATTATATCTCTTCGCTGGCCTGGGAGCGCCTTGGGATCCCCCAGTCAGAGCTGGTTGATGTGGCCAGGGAAAAGAAAGTTTGGGGCTCTCTGCTGGAACTGCTACCCCCGAGACCCGACCACGGATAAGCGGGAGAAGCTGGATGGATGTACAAATTCATGTGTCACCTAGAAGACTGACAATCATGTTATCTCGATTTTAATGAACACTGTGAAGAGTTCTACTCGGTTCTCTTCCATGATTTGGAGACATTGGCGCAACAGCCTCAACAGACAGTGAGCATGTGTGGCTAGCTGTAATTGGACTGATTTAGTTTTTTTATCGTTTTGTATTTAGCTTTTTAATCTTATTTATTGATATGTATCTTGTCATTTTGTATGTGATATGGACCTTGAGTCTGAAATAAAGATTGAATTATGATTATGCATTATGCAGTTAAACTGATCAACCTTTAAGTAAATTAAAAACATTTTTAAAACATTATTTTCTGAAAGTATTCCTTGTATCAGTCATGTTAAAGGTCTACACAACACAATCTGTTGATTTATAATTTGACCAAAAACTTCCATGAAAATGTGTTTTGAATGTGACGCTGTATTAACGTATCATTTCATTATAGAAACCCTTTTATCTATTACATCATAAATGGAATTTAAATAATGAACACATAGTGGACATTAGATCATGCCGACCAAATGTTTTATTGACTTCAACTTAGAGCTGACAAGGAATGAAGGTCTGGAGACACAGAATGTTATCAAGCTTCCAAAGTTAACAGCATGTTAGTTTTCATCTACAATATTATGACCCATAGGAAAGACATGTTTTTTGGTACCAGGAAAGAAACATCACAAATACATTGTTATAGAGCATCTGCAGACCGCACACAGTAACATATTCATAGTGTTGAGATTCATGCATTCATTGAAGGCTTTACTCATGGGATGGAGATCTCATGAGCAAAGAAGGACCGTGTTAATATTAGAATAATTAGGGCATGCACAAAGCAGCTCCATCTATCCGTGCAATCTGGAAAAGTGGTTTTATTTTGTTATTGAATAAAATATTTTTTAGGAAATACAGCTACCAGATCATTGGCCTGCTGCCAAAGCCTCCTGGGAGCTGCAGAGAATCCTTTTTAGAGGTTTGCTTTAAGTTTTCATATTTGACTTGGCAGTAGAGTGGAGTAGAGTGAATGTCAAGGCGACAATACTAATCTGGAACCTTGTCTGAAGGACTGTTGGTTTGCCCTTGTGCAGGCAGCCATGACAAGATCTGATTGACAACACTAAAGATTTGAAAGGAAACACTAAAGAAAGTGTATGTCCTTGTGTATGCCCAAACCCAAAGGGAGTTCAAAAGAAGAAAGTGTGAAAACAGCATTGAAAGTCCTTCTGCTACACACATCCACAAAGGATGAGCATCAAATTAAACTATCTTGAGTATCCGATTAATCAAAATATCAAAAAGATGCCAAAGTCGAGGTATCCTTCAGGTTTCCTTTGGACAAAGCGGGGGCCAAGAAAAAAGGCATCAAAGTCCCTTTCAATTTCGTCAGACTCACTCCCTCTTCTTCCTCGCCTCATTCAGGAGCTCCCCAAGGTGAGCCTTTTGCTTTTTCACTTGGTAGCACTGTTCAGCATTCCAGCGTGGTTAATGGAATTAAAATCAATGACAATCTGAGTCCTCTTGGGCTTGAACTGCCTGCAAAAAGAAAAAAACAACGCTCAGGGTATGAACACACATGGAAGACACTTCGTAAAAACATGCTGGATGAAACTTCCTTGTTTATTAAAGTCATTCCTGTCTCCCAAACACGGTGCACTTTTACAAGGTTTGGGCAAGTTGAAAACAGAAAGAAGTGAGAGAGCAAGAGACTGCAGCTAAATTCACACCAGATCAGGCGTGGCCACAAAGCCATATAAAACATGTCCCCACTGCACTGAAACATTGACTTGAATTAAATTAATTATGTCAACAAATGTCACTTAATATTATTGCTTTCAACTAAGCTAATACAGTAATTGGAAATCTGTTGGCATAATACGTTTAATTAAAGTCAACGTTTCAGTTTTAACAGTGTGTTGAATGTCCAAAGCTTCTATGCATCACAAAATGGCTAAAAATAAACGACAGAAACGTCATCACGTCTCAAAAATCCGCCTTTAGCTCAGCGGTTGTGATGTGCATCCATGCGACTGCTTTTATTTAACCTGTTAAACCCCAAGCCTGTTTTTCAGGTGTCAAAAATGACATTCCCAGAACAAATGACATTACTTATAATACATTACATTTATAAAACGCTTTTCCTGGTGCTCAAAGCGCTTACAAGCAAGTAAAACAAAATAACAACAAAAGTAGAAAGTGCTAAGCTAGGAGGAATAAGGGCAAGGGGTTAGTTGATTAGGAGTTGAAGGCAAGCTTGAAAAGGTGAGTTTTGAGGGATTGTTTGAATGATGTGAGAGTGTTGACGGATCTGACGTGGCTGGGGAGGGAGTTCCAGAGTGTGGGGGAGGCTGCTGCGAAGGCCCTGTCACCCCAGGTCCGGAGCTTTGTCCTGATGGGCTGCAGTAGGTTAGCTTCAGCAGACCTGAGGCGACGGGTGGGGGTGTGTTGTTGGATGAGGTCACAGAGGTAGGGGGGTGGCAAGGTTGTTGAGGGCTTTGAAAGTGAAAAGTAATATTTTAAAGTCAATGCAGTGTTTGATGGGGAGCCAGTGGAGGTCATGGAGGATATGGGTGATGTGGTCGGAGCGTCGGGTGGAGGTGAGGAAGCGGGCAGCTGAGTTTTGGACATATTGAAGTTGTTTTAGTGTGAATGCAGGTGATCCAAAAAGTATGCTGTTGCAGTAATCCAGTCGGGATGTTATAAAGGCATGGATCAGAGTTTCAGCAGCGGTCGATGAGAGGGAGGGTCTAATGCGGGCGATGTTCTTTAAATGGAAGAAAGCGTTTTTTGTGACCTGGTTGATGTGAGGGAGGAAAGTGAGGGTGGGGTCAAGGATGATGCCAAGGTTACGGGTATGAGTGGATGGTTGCCAATGGAGCCATCGATGGCAAGAGAAAAATCTTGGGTTGAGCGGGTAAGTGAGTTTGGGCCAATGATTATAAGTTCCGATTTGTCAGTTAAGTTTTAGAAAATTGTTTTGCATCCAAATTTTTATGTCAGTGATGCAGGTGCTGAGCTGGGAGTGTGTGGTTGGAGAAATTGATTTTGTGAGGTAGAGCTTTTTTTTTTCTTAGTCAATTTATTGAACATGTCAGAAACAAAAACATACAACAATAAAATATTTTTTTTTTTCTTCTCACTCAAATTAATAATTATAACAAAGTACAACAAAAAAACAAAAACAAAAAAACAACAATAATTCTCATATAGTCTGTCATGTTCAACAGGGGCAAGAAGAAGCTTAAAAAAAACTTTTCTGGTCCTACCCCCTCTAGCATATATTTTTCTTATAAATAAGATATTAGGTCATCGTCATCAGCGACATGTTTGTCTTGTTAATTTGTTTGCTTTTTTACAAAACAATCAAATAAATTACTTTTACAATTACAAGAAATAACAACAAATGGGATTTTACAGGTTCTGTTCATAACCATTAATGATTTGGCTCCTAAATAATACTTTCAGTTTAGATAGACTTGTACAATATTTCAGTGCATCGTTACAGTTATTCCACAGACTAACACCTTTTGATGAGATGCAATGAAGTTTGGCATTTGTTCATACGGGTGGTTTTTTGAAAATGCAGTTTCCTCTCAACATGTGCATGCTTTCTCTCCGTGTGAAAAGTCCTTGGATATTATGAGGTAATTGTTGATTTGCGGCTTTGAACATCATTTGAATAGTTTTATAGTCAACCAGGTCTTGTAGTTTTAGTGTTTTTAGTTGATGAATAATTTATTTGTTGGTTCTCTGTACGTAGTTTTATGTATAACTCGTATGGCTCTTTTTTGCAGGATGAAGATAGGATGTGTATTTGTTTTATATGTGTTCCCCCAAACTTCCACACAATACATCATGTATGGAAGTATGAAGGAGCAGTACAGCATAAACAAAGAAGCTTGATTAATTAGGTATTTAGCTTTATTCAGAATTGCTATTGATTTGGATATTTTGGCTTTGATATAGCTTATATGTGGTTTCCAACTTAATTTATTGTCTATGATTACTCCAAGGAATTTTATTTCCGATACTCTTTCTAATTGGACGCCATTTATAGTGAGTTTCTTCTCTGTATTGGTCGATCGATTCCCAAATATTATGAGTTTGGTTTTGCTTGCGTTCAATGTTAATTTATTTTGGTCAAACCAAATCTTCATCCTGCTCAGTTCCTTCTCCATTGTGACCAATAGCTGTTCTAAAGTGTCCCCAAAGCAGAGTAGACTTGTGTCGTCTGCAAAAAGAATGGTTTTAATAGTTTTTGATACTTCACATATATCAATATACAGAATAAATAGTAATGGCCCCAAGACTGAGCCCTGAGGCACCCCACATGTAACCTGCAGTTGTGATTTATGACTTTGTAGTTCAACGTACTGTTCCCTGTTATGTAGGTAGCTGGATAGCCATGATAGTGCAACACCGCTAATGCCATATCTCTGTAGTTTTTTTATTAATAATTCATGGTCAACCGTGTCAAATGCTTTTTTAAGGTCCAGAAATATCCCTATTGCATATTCTTTCTTTTCTATTGCCTTAGTAATGTATTCCATAAATTCTATAACTGCAAATGATGTAGTTCTGTTTGCTCTGAAACCATATTGTTGTTCATAGAGTATGTTATGTTTGGTGATGAAGTCATTTAGTCTTGTATAGTAGATTTTTTCCAGTATTTTAGAAATTATTTTCAGGGTCAATATCCTTTTCAAAGTCTTGTGATTTATGTTCCGTGTGTTTGAAACATTTCAAGTCCAGTTTTTCATATTCAGCAGGTGAGTGGTTTTTGTCCAAGCTTATCATGGGTGTTCTTAGTGTGTTCATTCCAGTGTGTAGCTATTCAGTTAGGCCTACCTTATGTTGATTTTGATGTTTCATTCCTCAAACTGATCCAGCTCGGTGATTTCCCGGATAATGAGCACTTTCGCCATCTCTGCTGTTGATCCATTTAGTTTGATAACATTTTTACAATTTGTCGACCATGTTGCTTGAATCTTGTTTTGTTTCCTTAGTATACGTGATCTCCTTGCGATGTCCACGTTCTTCTTCGTAAGGTGTTCGTTAATGTAAACATTGGTCCCTTTTAGTTTCCTTCCTTGTCTGAGGAGTGCATATTTCTTTTTCCTGTTGATGAACCGGATTATTACTGCTGGTGTGGCTGTTGTGTTCTTGCTCCGCAGGACATGACAGGCCTCAATATCTCCGCTGTCAACAGATATGCCCTTGCTGTCCAAAAAGCAAAGCACCTGTTGCTCCAGCGACTCACGGTCCACCTCCGGAGCGTCGGCTCCCCCTCTCCCGGCGGCGGTGTCCTCTGAGGCCGCTGCCGCCCTGGCATAGCTCCGGTGTTTGGTCTTCAGGCCGCTGATAATCAGATCGTTCATCCTGGTGTATTGTTCGAGGTCGGCCACTCGATTCTCCAGAAAAGTGATCTTTTTGTCCTTTTCAATGTTTTGTATTTTCAGAGATTGTATTTCTCCCATCAGCTCCATGATTTTATTTTGCTGGGCCGCGACTGTTTTAATTTCGGCTGACAAGAAGTCGAGAGATTTCTTAATCTCCTCCACCTCGTCAGGGAGGTTTGCACTTTTCTTGGGTGCCATTTCTCCTGTGAGACTCACTTGTTGTAGGGCTTTACAATGTTTGTAGTGATAGACCCAGAGCACATGCAGAGCTGCGTGTCAAGCTCACCGAGGCTGAGTTCCGCGGTGTCTCTCTGTCTCGCAGACCGTGAATAAACTACTTCTACTAATAATGAGCTGTGTGTCATCAGCATAACAGTGGAACTGGAGTTGGTGTTGACTGAGGATTTGTCCAATTGGGAGGATGCAGATGATGAACAGAAGGGGACCAAGTACAGAACCCTGCGGGACGCCATGATTGACGGGAGATGTGGGGGATTTGGAGTTGTTAATGGAGATGAATTGATGTCTGTCAGAGAGATAGGATTTAAACCAGGAAAGGGCAGTACCGGTAATGCCAATGGAAGACTGGAGGCGGTTGATGAGGATGGAATGGTTAGTAGGATAGTAGACTAAAAGCTTTAGGAATCCAAACTATAACATAATAAGTACCCTGTATGAAGATTGATGCAAAACAAGTGACATTTGCAGGGCTGCACATAACTGGTGCGCAGGTGCGCCAAAAAAAGAGCACCGGATCATTTGAAAAAAGGCGCATTAGCGCACCAACATAGAGAGAGAGAAAAGAGAGATGAGAGAGAGATATTTGCGAGTTGCATAAGAACTGGTAAGATAGCAGGGTTTCCCACACAGACTTTACTTGGGCGGGCCGCCCAGGTATATTAACGGCCGCCAAAGTATAATCCGTGAGCCATTTAGGTTTAATTTTTTTAATACGTCCGCGAGCATGACGGCATCTGTGATCCCTCACTCTACACCTCGCTATCGCGTGAAGGGTCTGCTTTATGCGCTCCACGGCGAACAATTCATGAGCGTGCTCACTAGCGCACCTCCCCCCCATTCATAAATTCAAGTACCCCTCAAAAGGTCCGGTTTATTTCATTTTAAGGATGCGCACCAAGCAACATCTCCAGGCAACCCTGGACATTTAACTTTTTTTAGAGCGGTTTAGAAGAAAAAAAAACACTTCTGGGGTCATTTGCCATATCTCTAGCACCCATCGGTCAATTTTGATGATTGACACCTCTTTTGAACCGTTAGAGCCAATAGAATCGAGGGGAAGCTCTTAAATCCATCTAAACATTAGCATTGGTGAAGAGAGTGATGCTCAGCCAGCATGCCCTAAACCGGAAGCTGGGTTGTAGCTCTCATACACTCTATATGAAAACTCAGATTTAAAAAAAAAATGTTATGATGGATTATCAGTAATCATTTCAAAGTGACACAGAGACATTGGATTAACCTTCAGCAGCGTTTGTATGCGTTTTAATTCCATTGAACAGAACTTTTGATCAGAAAACAGCAAAGGTAAGACGTATTTGCCGGTTTGGCCCGTAAAGTGAAGTTGTCTTTCCTTGCCTTCGCTGCGAGTTTCGTGGCGTGATGATACTTATACCATTGGAATCAGTGGAATCTCAGCTTTCATATGATATCTTGTTTGTTAAGTGCGTTAGCACTCTTTCGCTTAGACGCTTGGCGTTAGAGTTGTGTTTTGGTAAAAAAAAAAATCATATGACACATTAATAGGTTGTTAAATGTTAAGAAGCCCCGAGACACAGTTTAGAGAAAAAAATGCCCATAGCCCCCGACTAACGTTAACTTTTTATTTCTGCCGATTGCATTCACGCTTCAAAGATCGCAAATTGTTGTTAATATGTGGAGATTATCATGCTGAACAAAACGTACAAGCACTGCTAACTTCTGGGTCGTCTCAGAAAATCTATTCAGTTCGACTACATTTCTACATTTTACTGTGTTTCGGCCGAGTTAGACATTTAGCCATATTTTTTTCCGACAGTAACATTTTAGGTGGGGGGTGTGGATGGCAGGGCTGTTCCTTTAACAATAAGCTGCACATTATCCCTTACATGTTCATGTATGTGTTAGGGATGCATGATTTTGGATAAAAAAAATCTAATTGCGATTTTTCTGACAAATATTGCGATTCGATTTGCGATATTGTTTTTTTAAGCGACCCAACGGAAGTTTATTGGAAAATGCAGCCATATCTCCGGCTAGGAAGGTCGCATCAACATGCTCCCGTCTCTAGCACCCCGGCAGCCTGAGCTACGAGTGAAAGAACTAAACCTACATGAAACTTCCGTTGGGTCGCTTTAAAGTCAAGCTCCGGTTTAAGATTCACCCTGCAATAGATGTAAAACATGCGATGGAGCATTACTAACCTGACTCAGAAACCATCTAGGAAAGCTCCATTGGAAGCCATTTGGAAAGGGCAGGCACTTTCAAAAATACTTGGCAGGTGATTGGATCAATCTGTCTATCACCTTCTATCATGGGCCACTTCTGATTGGTTAATAATGGCTGGTACATGTGGAGCACAGCACTTCTGATTGGTGTGGATGACTGACACACAAGAAGAAAAAAAAGTTAAAAAAAAAGAAAAAATGTATAATAAAAAAAAATCGCAGGCTTTGCGATTTGATAATCGCGATTTTGATTTTAAATCGATTAATCGTTCAGCCCTAGTATGTGGGTGTAAACCCCTTGACCTTGGGTAATAAAGAATAATAAAAATAGAGCCAACACTTCCAATTGTTCCTCACCTGTATTGTATGCCTGCCAAATCCATCAGCCTTCTGGAGGCGGTCATCGCCGGTGTGTCATGGTACTTATCAGAAAGATAGACCACTTCCTTAATACCTGAATAAATAAAAATACCTTCGTTACTCTTTTTAGCCACAAAATTGTCTATCGTCTGCATATGCTAATCAACACAATTATGCTAATTGTGCAAATTGCCCAACATATGCAAGTTAGCATCCGGCAGTTTCTATATGCCAGATGGTCTGGTTAGAGATGCCATTTTGGATCCAAAATTGTCCAAATCCACCAAGCCATTTTATAAGTATTGCCCACATGCTATGGCTATAATACCATTAATGCTAATTAACGCAACTTGTGCAACATATGCAACTTAGCATCAATCCGTTTCTATGTGCCGACTCTTACAGGGCTTTTTCAGATGAAGGCTTGTGAATGCAGGAATAAGCAGTCACCGTTTGTCATAGATTGAAGTACTACAATCGAATGCAATTTGGACAATATGAATTGTGTTCTCGGTTTTAGATTTCCCACAGTTCTATGAACAGGATTGCCTGCAATACTGAGGTTTAAAATGGGTGCTCTTCTCACGAAAAACTGTGCTGCATATCAAATCAAGCGCAATATTGCAATGTCAGTTTTTTCTTACATGGTGCAACCCTAATTTGTACAGTATATACACAAGATTCAAGCAAAATATGGAAGGGAAAGCAGCGCTCCGTTTATTTAAAGTTCACCTATCATACTATTTTTAGGCATATATTATAGGTCTCAGATATATAAAAAACTATGGTGGTCCTTAAAATTGAAAGTCGTAAAGTCTAAGCTCCAACCCCCAGAATTCATTCTATTAGTCCATAAAACTCTCCTGGTGAATTTTTTCCTCAATCTGACAACATTTACCCCTCCCTCATCAACCTTGAAGTTTAGCCTCACTTGCAGCACCGTGCTGCTGGTGTGGCAGACCAGGGGCCTCATTTATAAAAAGGGATATACGCCCAAAAAATGGCGTACGTCAGTTTCTACGCAATATTTGCGATTTATAAAATACTAACTTGACGGGAAAACATGCGGTCCTCCACGTAAACTCTGACCCATGCGTACGCACAAAAACGGGAGAGACGAGAAACTGCGACACCGTTGGCAGAAGGAAGAGTGGAGAGCAATATGTGGAAATAATACCATAAATAAAATGTTACCTCTCATTTATCATATATGAAGAATTCATTTTCAAACATTGATTAAAGCCAATCTTAAAATGATTAAACAAACGCCTGTTTGAGACTCCTCAGTGCACACAAAAACATAACTTGGAGAAATAAATAAAGATATGTTATTTAAAACCACCTCGAATATGTTGTGTTAATGTTATGAAATGTTTTCTCATAAATGATGCGGTAAACAGGAGGACAGAATTACGTCTAAACTGACGCCGTTTTGCATTTCTATAGGTTGTAGATACGAGCATGGTTTTATATACTATCATGTTTAATCATGTTTTATGCCATTTGCCAAGGGAATTGAAAGCTGGAACACAAACCACCAAATACAAACAAATAATTCAGATCCAGTCGTCATGACTCCACTCCGGAGGGATTCCCCGATCATTTCTTACACCTTCTCATCAAGGGGGTGTCTCCTGTCCCCGGTACAAACACACTGCCTGAGGAAGGTTAGGCTATGTGTATTTATTTTGTCATTAACCTTTTTCGGACCACTTATTTATTGAGGTTGGTGACGATCCGACCTCCATGCTGCTACTCTGGTTCAAACTGCATCCACCAAACAATAGGATTTATCTCCACCTCCCCAAAAGAACCAAAATCTGACACGGTGTGAAATGTCTTTTTTAGCTGTTCTGTCGTCATTTCCTGATCTTCTTCATGCAGTCAGTCAAAATGAATGGGCGTTTCTTTGACTATTTATAGGCAAATATGTGCGTTATGTGAAGCCCGCAAAAGCTGCAGCGCATTTCAAGTTGATTGTGATTTATAAAGGGAAACCGGCGTAAGAAGTGCCGTACGCACTTCCCTCGCCGGTACGCAATGTTTTGTGAATCGGAAAATGTCGGAACTTTTTTTTCTTTTTTTTTTCTACTACGTAAGCATTATAAGCGTTATAAATGAGGCCCCAGGTCGATGAGGGGGGGGGGGGGGGGGGGTACATGTTGTCAGATTGAGGAGAAAATTCACCAGGAGAGTTTTCTTGACTAATAGAATGAATTCTGGGGGATGGAGCTCAGACTTTCCGACTTTCCATTTTAAGGACCACCCTACTGAGGCTAAACTTCAAGGTTAATGAGGGAGGGGTAAATGTTGTTGGAATTTGAATAAAATTCACCAGGAGAGTTTTCTTGACTATCATAACAAATTCCGGTGGTTGGAGCTTAAAATAAATGAATTCGAAAATGTACATGGCACTAAGGACCACCCTAAAAAAACATTTCTCTGAAGTGTTTTGCTCAAAATACCAAACAGATCACCCATTCTAGCCTCATACCCCTCTATTTCAGTCCTGTAACTAAAGTGCTGATTCCGGGTCCTTAACTTAAAAAAAAAAAAGAGGGGGGGGGGGGGGGGGGGGCTTGTGCCTGCTCAGAATTCTACCAGCAGATACTCAGCTAAATTATGCCGTGATGAAAGGCCAAATCATGTTCAAAACCACATCATGGATTATTTCTGAAACAGTATGGAGCTCAAATGCTTTTTTTCTTTACCACAAGGTGAGTTCCTTTTATTATTTCCTGCTTCTTTACACATACTCTCTCCAGTACAGGTTAGCTCTGAGTGTTAGCTATGCTTGCTAATGTAAACAGAGACCATATTACTTCCAAAACACGTGGCGCATTGTTTCTGATAGCAATGTTTCTGATAGGACCGTGGATGTAAAGCCAGCCCACATTTCCAATATTACGTCATATCGGACGCAAATCTGGATCACCTCCGTTGTTCCCCCGTTTTTAGAGATGTGGGTACGGAGGAAAAGAGAGAGGGTTGTATTTTCAGACACTTTGTGAGTTCCCTTACACACCGGGGACATAGTTATGTCCAAAATACATTACAAAAAAAAGTGCATTTCGCTTCATAGGAGACCTTTAAAATGTAAAAAATTAAAATCATGCTAAATATTCACAATCTTAATATGTATTGTAATAATCTTGATTATTATTGGCCATAGTTGTGCAGACCTACGTGCAAGCTTCATCACTTTAATTTCTTAAAATAAACGTTTTTTTTTTTTATTTGCATTTGTCCAATTGGTACAACAGACTGGAAGGTAGTGAGTGAGTGAGTGTCGCACGGACCCACCAGCCTGGATGATCAGCTTGGCACACTCGTTGCAGGGGAACAGAGCCACGTACATGGAGCAGCCCTTCACATCAGCGCTGTTCTTGTTCATGATGGCGTTGAGCTCTGCGTGACACACTGCGGGACAGAGCAGCACATTAATAACGTTTTATTGCTTTACATTTATTAAGGTTGTTTTGCAAACAAGCCAAAAATACTCAGATCTACATGAATGTGCCCCCTAGGATGGTGTGAAATGAAGGAATAAGACAAACCTTTATTGATCCCTGCAGGGAAATTTGATTGAGTTTTATAAAGATGGAAACACAGGACAGGGCAGGTACGAGTTCACACAAGACTACCGTAATTTTCGGACTATAAAGCGCACCTGAATATAAGCCGCAGCAGCTAAATTGAACGATGTGTAAACCGCACTGGACTATAAGCCGCAGGTGTTTTAATGTTTAATTACCATATGTAAGGGTTCGTGCACAGAGGGGATTGTCGGGAAAGAGATGGCTGTTTGAGGAAGCTCCCATTTATTAACATTTCAACAAACAAGTTGCATATTTGCATAACGTATTCAAGTGTTACCATTTAGTGCAATAGTAGCTACAGAACATGTACTGTGCTGTGTAAACTGTACTGTATCACATAGCGTTTCAGACACACACACTTTTCAACTTTCAAACCACTGATCTACATTATAGCCTATAGTAGTACCATAACAAAAAACAAAGCTTACAGCGCTTGACGAGGCAATATCAATTGCTAAATTAAATGTGTTTTTTTAAAAGTGCAAAATAAAGTGCCTATAACACGACAGTAAGCGCGTAAGCCTAAAGTTGCAGTAACACGGCTGCTTAAAATATACGGTAATCTGCCTACCAGAAAAGTCATTAATCCTCATCTTCGTCTTCTTCCTGCGTACTAAAACCAACAAAGTCCTCATCTTCAGTGTCGGAAACGAACAGGCTCAGGGTGGCTTCGTCAGCCACTCTCCTCTCTCCTTCGTTGTCGCTCTCAAAACCAACAAACTCCTCTTCGTCACTGTCGGAATCGAACAGCCTCTGAAGGGCCTCAGCTGTGGCGGCGTCCTCCTCTTCATCACGCAGCAGTCCAGCCTTTCGGAACCCGTTGGTGATCGTGGATGTTTTGACACTCCTCCACGCTGTCAGGATCCACTCGCAAACTTGAGCAAAAGTTGCTTTTCGCATGCGACCAGTTTTGGTGAATGATTTATCGCCAGATTGACTGCCTTTAACTTAAAAGCTGCATCATATGCATGTCTACGTTTGTTTTCCATAATGAGGGTTTGTGCATTAAAACTTCCTTTGCACAAACTGTCTCGCTCTTGTAATGTCTGTCTGTCTTGCTCTCGTTCTGTCTCTCGTACCACTCTCGGTTCCACTTTTACTTTTGCGCGCTACCTGTCTCACTCTTTTCCGGCCTCCAGCTTTTCCTGCTGGAGCCCGCCGCTTAAAGGTGGGGGGCGCGGACAGGCCATAGAGCCCATAGAGTTAAAGGTGGTGGACTGTAACCTGTAAAATCCATAGATTTAGGAGGTCCGCTAGTGGCCGTTAGCTGTACAAATCCATCGATTAGCCGCACCGTTATATAAACCGCAGGGTCGAAAAATGGGGAAAAAGGCGCGGCTTATAGTCCGAAAATTACGGTAATAAGAAAACAAATATATAATAAAGTAATAGTGTAAAATAAAAACACAACTATTGAATAAGGTGAAACTGTTTAGATATATATACAAGATATATTAAGAATAATTTGAATAACTATATTTAAATGTATATGTTCAACTACTACTAGGTGTATTGGTGCAGGCTGTTAAATTGAGAACAAATCACATCCTCCTCTCCTGAACACACCATCAAAATACAACCAGTTGACATGCATTGGATATTTGGTAGGAGTGAGAGATTATTTTCTACCAAAGACTGAAGGAGGAGTTCATTATGAGTGGGGGAAGATGTAGAGTACTTAAATGCTCTCTATCCCACCCGATACAGAGCACTAATGGAGGAGGGAAGAGAAACAGAAAAAGAGAGAAATAATAAGTAGAACGAGAGAGCATGTGAAAAACAGAGAAACATACAGTTCTCCATTCTTTACCCTCTACCACCCACTACAGGCCATGAAGAGAACTCAGCAGCAGAGGATGGCCAAACAATGCTCGAATGTTTTCTGCTCTCCAAAGCCTTTCAATTAGACCAGCGGTTTAAGTGTGAGGCGCGCCTGCCCTGGGGGGCGTCAGAGAGCTTCAGGGGAGGCGCAGCGTGAGAAATAAAAGTTGTGTCTCATCTGACATTTATGAGAGAAAATCCCTAATGTCCAAGTAGACGGAACGGAAGGAATAAGGTATTTGCGGTCTACAATGACAGAGAAGAGCCTGTCAAGTTTGGCTGTACTCAGCATTGAATCAAAACGCACTAAAGCTGTAGATCTGAATAAGTTTGTGAGGCGTTTTGCTGAACAAGATGGTCATCGTCGCATTCAGCTGTTATAGGCATGCCAACTTGATGCTCTGCTCACGGATGACTCGATGAGAATAACAAACTGTTAAGATGATGACCTTACGTGTGTAAATATATTTTTTTCTTTGTGGGGTTCTGCCCCCAAAAAACAGTTTCAAATCCTGAGAAAGTCAAATAAGACTGTGTAAAACTTCACTGCCCAGCCAAAAGAAAGTAACCACTTTGATTTAACTAGGCCAGTAGGTAAGGACTTTCCACTGGATAATAATACCCCTGCATTATAGCAACAACAACAATAATAATAATAATAATAGCAATAATAATAATTGGGAGGGGGGGCGCAGCTGTTCTTATGTTCTCTGAGGGGAGGCTCACCTTCCCACACTTTGAAAACCCCTGAATTAGACTAAGTCCTCCCACACAATGTAAAAGGAATTATTTGGACTTCTGTGCCGTGGTGGATGCCACTAGAGTAATGTTGTCCTATGTGTGGAACTCTTCTTCTTGATTTAAATTTTTTTTTTAAATCTAAAAAAGTTAAGCAGAAAGCAGAAGTGTGCTGGTCCTCACCATAAGGGTATTTGGTGTCCAGACGGTCGTCAGCAGAGCGGGACCACGGCAGCAGGTCATCGTCACAGCCGTTTGGCATGCCATTGTAACCAATGCCAACTATCTTATTCTCCTGGTTCACGATACACGCCCCCACCTGCACAGGGATAGATCATTTTATGGCGCAGAAACAGTTTTTTTTAATAAATTGTTATTATTATTGTAAATATCCGTTGATCACGGGCTCCGAATATACATATAGACAAACCACGGGTCAAAGGAGGGGGGGGATGTTGATAAGGATTGGCTTAGGATGGCTGTCTTCATGTCTATGCTTTTACATTTATATTCGATTTAATATTTAATAAGTACTCTTATCTTATCACACGTCTCAACCAATGAGAGCATAGGGGGTGGGCCTTAGACTGCTGCAGTGCTCACATGCACGCAAACAGAAAGCAGTGGCGGGGACAGAAACATGGAGGAAGGTACCGAACTCTGACATGGGCATTTTACATCTCTTCAGACGGAGGGGCTCATAGAACCAGAGTTATTTGAACCACTGCAAAGTTTAGTTATCTCTGGACTCTGAGGGGAACTTCTAGAACAAGCTAGAGAAACGTTAATGCCCTGGCAGTGGAAAATAGCTTGGGTTTATATTTGATTACATTAATTAATGTTGAGATTTACAAGAAGTATTTTAACTGCTGGGGAATACTGCTGTTAAAAAGCACCTTACTTTTTTTAAAGTGTTTGCAAACCAAATGTTATTACACTTTTGTTCATATAGCAGTACTTTTAAAATAAAAGTAGGCGATTCACTACTTTTGAATTCATTATTGAATTTTGCGATTAATCGCAGAAAATCATGCGATTAATCGTGATTAAAAATTCCAAAGTGTAGCAATTTGGAATGAAGTATGGTATATAACATTAGTACAATTATTATTGCACATAGTGACTTAAAGATTCCCGTTGCAGCAATGGATGGACTAACTAGGAGTAGCAGCCAGTAGTAATACAAATGTTAGCAAAACATATTGCAGAGAAGTGTTGTTGTCATAGTCTTTGTTTGTTACATTAATGCACATTGGTTGGTCACACACAGACACGAGAAAAAGAGATATTTGATCTCAAGGGACAATCTGGATAAATAAAGGTTTGAAATGAAATGAAAAAACACACCTGTGAGCTTGGGTCTTTGCTCCTCTGCGCTGATAGAAAGGCTACAGCCATGAAGTACTCTTGCCATTCCAGATAGTCTTCCCTCTTCCTGGTTGTGTCTCTACAAACAAACAAAACAATTAAAGTACATTTTTTTGTTCTCCTTGAACACAAGAACAACATTTTGTTGCGACTTTTTGTGAGCAGTGACTCATCGTGTACACACCTATCCAGGTTCCTGTTTGAATTCTATTTTTATACCAGTTGTATATACAGTAAGACAACACGGTAACCATCATCGAATCACTTTAACATAACATTATATTTCGAAAAAAGTATATTCAGGATCAGAAACGGGTTTATTACCAGGTACGCGGAATTACGTACGAGGAATTTGACTAGGTGTCGTGGTGCATACATAAAAGTAATTTTTTTTTTAAACAGCGTAATAGTAATACAAAATATAGAAAGATAGCAATAAAAGAAAGCAGTAATTTACATTGAAATAGAATGCAATAAATTATAGAATATAACGAGCTTGCAATAGAAAAACTAACATAGTTCCCGCTGTGCAGCAGCAGGGCGCAGACACTGCACTTTAAAAAAATAAATAATAATTCCTCTTACTCTACTGACTCAAAAATAATGCGGCAGTGTTGTTTGTCTGTAAATGTTGTCTTGTTGCTTTATTCTCTACTCACAGAGTACCAGAATAGTTTACATGTTTAAGAACAAACAGTATGCAGGTATGCGTGTCTGCTTTAAAGAAAGAGAACATTATTGGCTTCCTCAATCATTTCCCCCACGGTGGAAAAAGTGTCCCCACCTATTTTCAAAACAAAGTGCAAGCATGCGATCAATCATTGAATGACTGAAGTGTAAATGTGTGGCATATACTGAGGCATTCACATAGCCAAATGACTGCGTCTCTTCTCCTGGGCTTGTTGTGGCTCATCTCAGAGAGCACCAACAGTTTGACCACTCACCCGTTCAGAGGAGCGGCTCTCTGCTCCTCATGTTCGTCCATAGTCTTCCGGTGCTGGACCCTCACAGTCTGGTTCTCTCTCTGGGCTGTAGACTGCTGGTTGTTAGCTGAACGGTAGCTTAGCAGCGCCAGAGAGGACACGTGACATTCACAGAACAGGAAGAAATCTCCCGCGCTGTGGATGAAACTTTTAAGACCCGCCTTATGACTTCCGGGACATTTCTCTCTTCTTCTTCTTCTTTCAGTTTTTGGCGGATTGCAAACAACTTTAAAGGTGCATACCGCCACCTACTGTACATTAGTGTGAATCATCATATCATCATTCCACCTCTTAAGACTTCACAGAGGCGGTATAGATCTGCAGTTCTGCTGGGTGCCTGCACATGAGGGGGGGAAAGGGAACGAGTGTGCTGATAAATTAGCAAAAACTGCATTACAAAAGGAAATAACATTACCAGTTCAACTTGGAGAAGGAGAAGGAAAAGCAGTAATTAAGAAAAAAGGGACAGAGATCTGCCAGAAAAGGTGGGAGAAAGACCAGAAAGGCAAAGAGTATCATAAAGTTCAAAAGACAATCACAATTAATATTTATAAAGAAAGAAACCGAAGGGAGGAAATCATGATAGAGGGTGTCGTTTTTCTCATACTGTTATTCTGAACAATCTGTGCTGTTGTATTTGCTGTAAAGTGTCTCTACTGTAGGCTATTTTTATTATATGTACAGCACTTTGGCTCGACCAAAAATCGTTTATAAATGTGCTATATAAATAAAACTTGATTTGATTTGATGATAGCTAGACTCAGACTGGATCACACAGCATTGAATGGTATACGCTGTATGTCATGGGGAAAAGTGACAGTGACAAGTGTAGGAACTGTGGAGTTAAAGAAGATGTAGAACACATGTTGTTACATTGTGACATCTATAAAGCTGAAAGAGAAAAACTAAAGGCTAACGTTTTAGAGGCAGAGAGGGAATGGAGTGTGGTTGGTATTCTGGGAACAGAAGGAGAGGGAGTAAGAGCTACCAGAAAGGCACTGTTTACCTTCCTGAGTGAAACTGGGGTAGGAAAAAGAATGTAACATTAGGTCAGGAAAGATCATAGATTTGTATTTTGTTTTGTTTTATTTAATGTTTATTTGTATTAGATCATAGTACGTGCATGAGTTAACAGGCTGTGGTTAAGTTCTATGAGAATGTCTTCTCTGACAATTGTTGTTGACTGTATGCTTTTTAATATGGACAATGAATCTGTGCATATCACCACCCTATCTGGTCTGACCTCTTCAACCCACTGTAATCCTGTTATTACTGCCAGCACTTCTGCTGCACACTGATAATTGATCAGATGCTCTTTTTAAAATAGATATTTTAAAGTCTGGGTTGTATATAACTCCAACACACTCTTCCTTGTTCTTAGAACCATCTGTGTACATTTGTCGGTAATTGTAGTACTTTTCGTTCAGATACATACTTGTTTTAATTCCCACTTCATTTATTTACCACTCTTTTTTCCTTTCTATGATACTCCCATCTATGTTAGCTTCTGGGAACAGCCATGGGGGAACACAGCTAAATGGGCTTGCTTTGGCAAACGTGATGGTCTCCACTCCATATGCCCTCGTTCTCTCCTTACTCGTCCAGCCAAACCCACGTCCCTGGAACTTTGTATATTCCAGCAATCCTGTAGTATTCTGTTTGTGATATGTTCCTCTCCACTTCCTTGTAGCCTGACCCAGTATGACAGAGCAAGTTTCTCTCTTCTGATCTCCAGAGGTGTCTCTCCTGCTTCTATCAGAACTGCATTGATAGGGGATGACTTTATCGCTCCAATACAGCCGCAATGCTTTATATTGTAATCTATCAATTTTTAAAAGCCATGTTTTTGCTGCTGCTCCATACACTGTACAACCATAGTCTATTGTGGACCTCATCATTGATCTGTAAATGTCTATTAATGCTTGTTTGTCTGCGCCCCAGTTGCATCCAGCTACAGATCGTAGTAGATTTAATACTTTTTTGATATTCTTTCCACTTGATTAATATGCATTTTCCATATATATTTGCTATCAAACCACAGTCCTAGGTATTTGAACTCATTCACCTTTGTCATTGGACGATCATAGTGTTAGCTGTTGGCCATCAATCTTGCGTTTGTTTGTAAATACCTATGTTGCAAATGTATTATCTTTTCAATTTACACACGGCATCTATTGCACGTCTGTCCGTCCTGGGAGAGGGATCCCTCCTCTGTTGCTCTCCCTGAGGTTTCTCCCATTTTTCCCTTTAAAACTGTGGGTTTTCTCCGGAAGTTTTTCCTTGTACGATGTGAGGGTCTAAGGACAGAGGGTGTCGTATTGTCATACTGATATTCTGTACACACTGTGAAGTCCACTGAGACAAATGTAACATTTGTGATATTGGGCTATATAAATAAACATTGATTGATTGATTGATTGATTGAAATACCATGTAGCATGACTTGCTTTCTGACATTTTGAATCCCCAGTTATATGACCACCTCCACTTTTTTAATCGCTCTAGCTATATTAATAATATATATATATATATATATATAATATAATATAAGTAATATACATTACGTATGGGGCATGTCTTCCCCTCATCCAAATAGCCCCATCATCTGCGTATAGAGCCCATTGGATGCATGTGTCTAAGCATGTAAATATATCATTAATCATGAGGTTAAATAATATTGGACTGACTGCACTCCCTTGGGGAATACCATTTTCTACTTCAAAATAATTGGAAATATCTGTTCCAATCTTTACTCTAAATGGCCCTTACCCAATTGTACATTCTCCCTCCAATACCCATTCTACTCAATTTGACCAGTAATCCATCCCTCCACATAGAGTCATACGCCTTTTCAATGTCAAAGTACACTATTAGCCGCTTTCACACCAGTACTTTGTCGTACTTAGTGCCAGCACTTAGTGCCCCCATGAACTAAGTACAGATCGCGTTCACACCGGAATAAGTTCCCTGAGGGAAGATTACGCAAATGAAGCCGCTGATGTCACTTCTTCTTCTTTGGGTTTACTGGCAGTCCGCAAACCACTTCACGGCGTATACTGCCACCCGAAGTCCCCGGCCGGAAGTCCCCGGCGTTGGGGACTGGCTCCTTCCGAGTAAATCGGCAGAACGCAGACACCTCCTCATCACTCCACCGCTCTCCCATGTTTTTTTTTGTGTTGCGATAAGTTATTCTCTCTCCGTTGTGATGTAAGAGCTATTGGTCTATAGTTACGAAGGTTAGCTGTATCTTTCCCTGGCTTATTGAATGGTAGCACCTTCTCTCCAGATTTTATTGAAAAGACTCAGCACCATTGTCATAGTTTCCATAGGTAACTGTCTAAACATAGCATAGCATAGCTGGTCTTGTCCTGGGGCTGTATATCCTGTACCTTGTACCAACACATTACAATAATAATACATTACAAAAGTAACAGAGTTGCAGTAATGTATTACTTTTTGCTGTAACGCAGTAATGTAACGCATTACTAATTAAATGTGGGTAATATGTCCCCCTCAACCAGCTGCAGTTGCCTCCAGTGAGGAGCCTTTGACTTACAACCCGTTACCACAGCTGATGTGCCCATGTCAGTGGAAACAGAGGTAATGTCTTATTTCAATTATGCCCTTACGATGGAAAGCCTGCACCAGTTTCCAAGAATTAAAAAAATCACACTACGCTCTAATGCCCCAACGTCATCCAGTGCACCAGTAGAAAGACTTTTCAGTCTTGGAAATCTTGTGCTCACCCCAAAACGCAACCGTCTCGGTGATGGACGCTTTCAACGCCTTCTCCTGATGCGCATTTCAGTCAAGGCGGTAGTGGAATAGGCCAGCCCCTGTAAGGAATAAAATCAATATGTGGCGTAACTTTTAATTAATAACACTGTTTTATTCTGTAACCGGATGTTCACGACATTGTCGAAACACTCAACTTCCTGTCTGTTCAGACGGTGTTTGTAGCATTAGCATGTAACTAATATTATTTTGTGTACATGAATATAAGGAGAATGACACGTGGTGTTGCACACTAAACACACTGTCTTCAACTGTCACTTATTGACGCTGCAATACTTATTATTATTATTATTAATTATTAGGGAATGTTTAAATGACCAACAGATATTAGAAGATTGTAAAACTAACATCAGAAAACGACAATACCTGCCTTGGACCCGCTAAGCCAATGTATCATTGTTTTATTAAACACTGTTAACGTAAATAAACTTCCTGGACTCTTTTCAGCTAATCCTAACTCAGAGCTAAAATACCATACACCCCCCACCATAGGACTATAAGTAGGCTATAGGTCAAAGGGCTTTCATACTTAAAAGTATTTTACCAGCCTTAATTGACTACATTCTACCTCTGTTATATATTTGGCAGTAACGGGTTTCCTGTTTATTTTTTTGTTTCCAATATTCCAATGTGTCTGTTAAATATAGTGGAGCTTCATTTTTTGTGTGAAGTAGGACTGACATTTCCTATGAGGCCTATAGAGAGGCGAAGTCCCTCCCTTTCCGGGGGAGCTCTATGGGACCTTATTTCTGAAAAAGTATGTATTGAAGTCAATGGAGAGAAAGATTATCTCTCGATCCCGTTTGAGTTGTGCCATGAATTACACATATGATGTTTGTCGATTTAAAAGATAATTTTGCAAGTCAAAAAAATAAAAATGTGTCGTAAAACTGTGAAGTAACACTTTGTGTGAAACCGCTCAATGACCTACATCTCCCGTCTCGCACCACACACCAAGACGGCCGGCACGTTGGCACATTTCACCTCTTTCTTTCAGGATGAGGCGAAAAGTATTAAAAGAGGTGAAAATCACTCCAAGTCTGGGCGTGTTGAGAGCTGTCCACACACACAAGGGGAGTTAGTCGGTTCCTAAGAGCCAGCATGCGGGACCGGGACTCTGGGATTTGTAGTCTTTCTAGTTGCATATTTTTCATAGTCTTATATTTCAGTTTTATGACAAACTGACTTTTTTTACATGAGAATTATTTTTTTAAATTGACAAACATCATATGTGTAATTCGTGGCACAATTCAAACGGGATCGAAAGATAATCTTTCTCTCCCCATTGACTTCAATACATAATTTTTCAGAAATAAGGTCCCATGGGTCAGAAGTAGATGGGCGGGACTTCGCCTCTCTTAAACCCAAGCACTTATGCCCAATCTAGAAAAAAGGTGGCCCTCAGACCCATTAGCTATAGGTGTCGCTAAAAGTGATTTAGATTTGACCAGGTAGCCTATGTTCTAGGCGTTGTTTGGCAAATAGCAGGGCTCCTCTTTTTGGCTTACGTTTCATTTAGTAGCAATCTTAAGCAATGTTAGGCCTACATGTTAATTTCGTTGGACTGAAAATGACTGAGCCGTAGGCTATTCCTTGAGGCCTAATCCTCTAGGAGGACTTTTCGTATTTTTGATAAAGCTTCTTCTGTGTGTCCACTCACTACATTCTAACTTGTTGTGCTTGGAACTTGAATTAAATAAAAGAATAGAAACAAAAAGAAAAATATATTGCACACCTTGTCATTTCATAATGTTATAGGTTTCATTATAGTGAGCACTAGCTCTATTGTATTTAATATATAGGCCTAGACTTGTAAATATTTACAGTATCTATTATAATTTACCAGACTTTGATCCTTTGTCTGCTTTTGTGATTCTGACGGTGATTGATACATATTGGATTGGCCATGAGCCTTCACTGCACCTATTACAAGTTGTTAGTAGCCTTAAGGGCCTACACAGTTGTTATGCTACCACATCGCCCTTCACTGGATGTATAATGAGCTGCACTAAACTACATTTTAGCATTTCAAATGCCTAGCTATTCTTTTGCGGTTATTTTCGTGAAATTAACTCAAAAGTAACTAAAGTAGTGTAACTCATTACATTTCAGAGACAGTAATATGGTAATGTGACTTATTACTTAAAAAAAAAAGATGTACTGTATTACATTTTGGAAGTATCTTGCCCAACACTGCATTTCAGTAATGTCGTCATGACAGCGAACATGAAGGTAATAATGTACTTGATTTGGAGTGGAGGCTTTCATGCTCTCTCAATCTGGATCTTTAAACAAAACTTCTGTAAATGAAAAGAAATTCAACCAAGCCCCTGCAGTTTGAAAAATAGAGCATTTATTTGTGAAGGTCCTTGCAGCCAGGGCTCTTTCACTTTCATAGTGACCGTATTTCTTCCTCACTCAGAGCTTGTCAGAAGTACAAGAGGCTTATAGAAGCTACAGATCAAGCTGATTGATACAAAACGGTGATCATTCGGTTTAATAAGGAACATGTCAGATAATGTTTCAACACAAACTAACTGGAGGACTTCAGCAGACTGGAGGTGCTCTTCAGCCTAAAAGGTCAAACAGATAAACAAATCATTAAATTCATTTAGTCCCAATTATATTTGAATTGACAAGTTGAACACATTTTTATATTTCATATTTTTTTTTATCATTCTTAATATATCTGCAGAAACACATCCTCTATAAGATCAAGAAACATTAAATGTTGGATCAGGACCAAGTACCCTACAAGAAAGAAATCAGATGTTAAGCAGAGCTACATTTTTTGTTTTGTTGGAGGGCCAGACTGACACTAAAACAAAAAACAAGGTCAGACAGATATGGTGGTTGCATTGTGTGAACTTTTATAAACACAAGGAGAGATAAATCACAAAGCCAAAATCAGTGGGCAGCTTGACGTATATTGTGTACATTTGGAACTCTGAGGTCTGTGAAAAGAGGATTGTGGCAGTGGGGTGTGGTTAGGGCGCCGGCTGCTGGAGTGAAGGGAGTGGCTCGGCCGGAGGCCAGACAGCTGATCGGAATCAGGTAATCAGTGACTGAATAAAAGTATGTGGTAACCTGGGTCTGGTCGGTCTTGCAGTAGGCGGGATCCTGGAAGGTCGCCAAAGGACCTGTGAAGGTTCCCACACGGGCAACGTTTTGAGACCCGTGTTGTGTACTTGGTTTCGGTGCTAATAAACGCCTGTGTTCAACCCAAACCCTGCTCTTTCCGTCCCTCTTTGAACCCTGTGTGAGCGGTGAGGCTCACAAGGATCTTCATAGAAACTAAAGGCTTAATATAAAAAAACTATAATAAAGAACTTACATGTTTGTGATCCTATCCAGTCTGTCCTTGATGTCCCCCTGGATAAAGAAACAGAACAGACCAAAAACATTGTTACTTGCAACAAATATTGAACTGAAGAGATTTACTGCAGCAGCGTGGAATGGCCTAACTAAAGACAAGCCTGAGGATCTCAGACTGCGGGGAGGAGCTTCGGGATACAGCATTATGAGTTTCTCTGGTTTTACGATGTATAGGTTTGTGTTTGAGTCAAATAAAATAATAAGAATAACAGTAGTCTAACTGACTGGTGATGAAGGCATGGATTACACTTTCCACATTTTTGAAACTAAGAAATGTTAGATATTTTGAATCTTTTAAATGTTTCTGATGAATGCAGGATTGAAACGTTTGGCATGTTTGTCTAAACCAGGGGTGCCCAACCTTTTTTGAACCGAGAGCTACTTTTAAAGTTGCCAGTCTGCCGAGATCTACCAGTCCAAATAGAGAGGCGTAGCCATTACTGACAGCCTACTACCAGGTAAATACACACTTCTACTTGTATAAAACTGACCTTTGTACGATTAATACTCCATAAAATACTGCGGATCCTTCATCTTACCTCTTTCTAATCTACACACATACAAGTATTTAACTGAAGTTACACAACAGTGTTGTTGATACAGAGTTGGAGTTTATTCACACGTCACTACAGTGGGTAATGTTTTCAAGAAACATTGAGCTGCCACATATGACACAGGAAGAAAAGAAAAGACTCTGAACCCTTTCTTTGCCATTATATAAAAATAGTGTTGCTACAAAAGTATAAATTAGGCTTACTAATAAGACAACTCAGATCTGAAGCTACAGGAATCTGCTGCCAAAGTGCAATAAAAAAGACAAAATTAATAGAATCAAACCCTTTTTTGTTGCATTTTTGTAGAGTATAAAAATAAATGCCTTTAAAATAGGATGCAAGCAACACTAGTTTCTTAACCTGAATTGATAATAGACTATAATCAATTTAAGTTTGCATTCTTATACCATTTTGTACAATAATTATAATGAATAAGTTCAAACAAACTAAAACTTACAGCTGATTAATAACGGTATCTAACTTGAGTTTTTATTATATCAAAAACCTGTTGAAATGCTACTGTTATTTTTACTGTCCCCAAAAAGCGCGTCGGCAGCCTCCAGGAATGCTTCTTTCACAACTTTGCCGTCTTTGAAAGACTTCATGTGTTTCGCAAGAACGTGCCTGACACGATAAGATGCTCTGGTAGCAGCCTTGCTCTTGTTGTTGGGCCTGGTGAAAATGGACTGCTGTGCATTTAGCTGTCCTTTCAGGCCCCTCCCCTTTTGGGAGCGTAGGCAGAATTAGGAGGGAATTCCGTCTCGTAGCGTTTGTGCACTGTTTTGAAATGCCGCTCCTAAATTACCCTTCTTCGATAAAGCCACGCTCGCATTGCAGATGAGACAGATGGACTTTGAATTGGAATAGATACAAAAATAATCATCCTCCCACTCGGAGTGAAAATTATATATTTTGGGCTTTTTTGCTTCTGCCATAATTGCGGTCTTGTGTGTGTGCGGACTGTCACTCCTGTTGCCACGGACAACGTCATCGCACTGCCCACCAGCCACGCCCCGACAAATGGGATCACGCCAGCCAATCACAAAGCTTTGATGCGTTCAAGTGCATTATTCTGGCACAGGAAGATTATGTCATAGGACATTAACGATAAAACAGAATATTGTGGTTCTATTTTTAGACACATCTCTCGATCGACAGGGAATCTCCCCGCGGTTGAGGTTTTGGTAAAAGAATGACAACTGGATTCAGCTTCGTCTTCCTGACCTATAATAATTTTCTCTGTCTTATCAGTATTTAGCGGCAGGACATTTTGTTCCAGTTGTGGACGCCCTGAAGGAGGTTTAGCAGGGTCACAGCTTAGATACACCCGAGTATCGACTGCGTACAAATGGGAACTGACGTCATATCTACACCTATATTACCTATAGAGCCCTGCATGGAAATGCACCGGGATATATATGTGACCTTCTCCATCCCTACATCACCAGTAGGTCACTCAGGTCTTCAGACCAGGGCCTACTGGCTGTCCCACGGTCTCGTCTAAAAACTAAAGGTGCCTTTCAGGTGGTGCTCCAACACTGTGGAACTCTCTCCCTATAGACATCCGCTTTGCAGTCTCTGTAGAAGCTTTTAGAAAACTACTGAAGACATACCTTTTTATATTGGCTTTTATTTCTATTTGAAACGTGTGTTGTGTGTTCTGTTATTATGTTTGTTCCTTTCAGGACTCCAGGTCTGTGTTATGTTTTTATGTTGGCCTTAAACATTTCTGCCTCATGTGGTCACTATATTCATGTTTCTGTGGTCTTCATTTGAACTTTTGTTCTTTCTTGTGAAGCACTATGTGAATTCTATTTCTGTGAAAGGTGCTATACGAAATAAACGTATTATTATTATTATTAAATATGGTGGCCAAGAGGGGGCATGTTAATGGAAAAGAAAGGCACAAATGGACAAACTAACACTGTGAACAACACAATACAGTATAATGCAACCCAGTACTGAAATCTAAAACATCATTAAGTTAATATTAGGGGTGTAACGGTTCACAAACATGTCGGTTCGGTACGTACCTCGGTTTTTAGGTCACGGTTTGGTTCGGTACGTTTTCGGTAGAGCAGAAAAAATTATCACAAAACATAAAATATATATTTTTTTAATTATTATTAAAACTGTGAATAATGTATTCACTCAAATAAATACAAAATATAATAAAATAAACATTAAGGTGCAGCTTTTCGATGAACTGAAATAATCTGTATTTGTACTGTACTAGTACCTAAGCAGCCAGTTTGACATTAGGACTTGCTTGTCATTGTATTTTCATGTTTTTTTAAAGAAAAATGAACTTGTCCACATTGCTTGCTGAAAGGGCAGATCTGCTGGCACTAACAATGTCTCCTGCTGTGGAGAACACCCTCTCTAGGGACAGAGGTAGCAGATACAGCCAGGTAGCGCTTTGCTAACATGGCAACATAAGGATATTTGGTGTTTGTAATAGCTTTGGCTCGGTCTGAACTCTTTGTGAGTGGTGGAGGCTTAAATGCTATTGGGAGTTGGGTTTGCACTTCAGTCTTTTTTCTTTTGGTACCGGTGATATTCACGTTCGGGTGATGCCTTTTCAAATGAGTGTGCAAGTTTGATGTATTGCCAGCCGCGTAACCAATTTTATTTGAACAATGCCGACAAACCGCTTTGGTTCGGTCCACCTGTCTTTGTCCGTCATCCTTGTACGTAACTGCGAAACCAAAATGTTCCCAAACTGGAGACTTCAATGATGCTGGAGGATTTTCGAGCTCAACTTTATCTGCGTTCGCCATTTCGACAGTTCCTCAAATTACTGACTACATTTGAATGCATCCCTCTGACCAGCTCTCATAGTATGCCTCTCGTCCAATGAAATGACTTGGTCGCTCTATGACGCGTTGAACCCAATGTGAGCAAATTACTCTGAATGCTGCGACGCAGCTCCTGAGATTACTTCCAAGAAGTTGTTCACGTTCTCAATTTTTTACGTTTAACGTTATATTTGTTCGGTACACTTCGGTACACATGTGTACCAGGGTTTCCGCTAGGATTTTTTCTCGCCGGTCAAATGTCCGAACAGAATTTATTTTACCGGACACATTTGAAACTTACCGGTCATGTTTCAATAATAATAATAAGAATTGTGTAGCAGAGTTTCCGTTAGCAGGTAATTACCGGACTAGGACCGGATATGCTGATGTTTAAAACTCAGTTAATGGGAGTCATTTTTATATTGCTTCAGTTTATAATCGTAACAGATCGAAAAATTCAGATTCATTTTTCAATAAATTATTCCACAAACAACAAACAACATCATTATTACATTCAAAGAAACTACTTGTAGTAGATAAAGTACATTATTAAAAAGGTTAAATTAACTTTGAATAATAACACGGGAGAAACGGATGCTCTCTTTTCCTCTCTCCCTCTCTCTCCTGACAGCCCGTCAGTTTCTCATGCAGCGCGCTAAACAGTGGGCGGGGCATCAGGTCAGACTCAGCAGCTGATCTGATCTCTCTCTCGCGTCCGGTTACACTTCACTCGCGTTTACGTCCATATCGATGAGACCCAGCTCTCCTGATCGGCCTTTATAGAGAGCACAGATCAAGCTATTAAGAGTGAATATCGGCCGATAATGATCGGCGGCCAATCGATCGGAGCATCGGACATTTTGACCGGCAGATTTTGAATTTACCGGTTTTTATTCAATTTGACCAGCTAAAAACCGGTAAATACCGGCTAACGGAAACCCTGATGTGTACCGAACCTAAGGGCCCGTACCGAATAATTTCGGTACGGGTACGTGTACCGTTACACCCCTAGTTAATATCCAAAGCCGTTTAAAGAGTCGCAACAGAAATGTGTTTATACATAGTGACAGAGAGGAGGGTGTTTGTTCCGTCTCACCTTTGAAGCATCAGACATGGAGCTGGATGAGTAGTTAGATGCACATGGACAGGATGGACACTGCGGCGGGACACTTAACTGAGACATAGAGGCGAGAAAGCAGTGGTCAGTTTTAATTGTGCTTATTAAAGATTCATGGAAAACTGGCTTAGTGCTGACTGCAAGATAATCACATGTAGTCACTGTGAGGGCTGCAGTTTGACTTAGCAAAGAGTTTCCCACTTCTAACTGATGTTACTGCAACTTAACAGCAACATTCCTAGCACACCAACATGAAGCTGAACTGACACTAGATTCTCATTTAGAGTGGAAGTTACATGAATTCGAGTTCATTTCTGACATTTTTAAGTTTTTAAAAAAAAATGGCAGTATAACCAGAAAGTGGACATATTTGTACTTGGTGGACTGATTTCGATTAATTTTGGTGCGATTTGGGAGATTCTCTGGATCATTTAGATTGGACAGTTTGCCTCTTTATTTGAAAACAAAAATTGTCCACAGTAGAGGTACTCCTTTTCATCTTGTGCTCTCTATATCCAATGGTCACAACACTCCTCATGGTTGGTTAAATCAGCCCATGGAGTACACATTTCAAAATACACACTTTCTGGTTAAAACAAGAAAAATGTATCCTGCAAATGTCAGAAATTGACTCAGCATCCTCAATAAGGCCCAAAACCACTCTAAAACTGGCCAATCAGCTAGGCCATTTTTAAACTATTGTCCCCTTAGGCTATAATGCCATAAGTGCTAATTAACACAATTTATGCTGATTGTGCCAATTGCCCAACATATGCAAGTTAGCATCCAGCAGTTTCTATGTGCTGCCCGTACAATACATTTCTAACATAAAATGTTGGGGTACTCAAAATCTCCGGTTCACTATTGGCGCGTTTCAACTGCAGCACGGAGCTCGCTTTAGGCGTGCCGAGCCGTGCGGGGCCCGTTTTTGGTTGCGTTTCCACTTGGCCTAATACCGGCTAGCGGGTCCTAATTCACAGTTTTTCTGGCCCCATAAAATCGTGGTTCTAGGGCCAGGAACAACCAGGCTGAGTCGGGCTGAGTATGCTAAACTAGAGAGAGAATCGCTGGCAAGGGGGCTACAACTACAACAAGATGAACTTATTTGACCGTGATTTAATTGTAATACACGTTTCAAAATGATGCCGAAGTGACAACATACTGATACCGGTTAGTAAAAACAATGAATTAATGCTTTGACAAGTCTGCAGACAGACGGCAGGCGAAAAACCCTTTTAAAATGCGTGTTTTCTAAATGGAGCTTGGCTAAGCTAACGTTATATATGCTCCGACCGTCCACACTCACAACAACGGCCTATACAGACATAAATAAACCAGCGACTGTATTCTCCATGACACAGACAGTCTGTGGTTTGTACTTGTTTAACTTTTGTCTAGTTTCTGAACAGATATGAGGAGCTGTGAGCTCTGAGTGCTAAGAGCTAACGGCTGTGTTGTTTTTCTGGGGCTCTCATTGAAGATGATGTCACGGCTCCGCCTACACTGCGTTACTATAGTAACTACCCCAGTTCCTAAACTGTAATGGAAGCGCAGCATTAAAGTGAGCTGGGCCTAATAAGGCCTAACCAAACCGAGCGAGGCCGAGCGAGGCCTGCAGTGGAAACGCGCCATATGCTGGCAATTAGACTACTTCCTCAGATTAGCATAGATGTTACATCTTCACAATTGTAACGTGAAGATGCCCGATTAGATTAACACAATAGCAGAAACATGACATTCATAGGCTACCTTCTAAATCGAGATGGAATAAAAATAAAATGTCACAGCATGTACACTACCTGTATATTGTTCAGATCTACTTTAGTTTCCACTAACAGCAATCTGCTCATCAGATTTTCCCAGCTCTCTCTGGATATCGTGGTGACCTGTTCTTCATCCTGAAAGAACATGGAAAAGGTGGATGCAACAGTAATGTCTAATTACTTTGCTGTCTGTCCTGTTAAGGAAACATATACAACAAAGGGATGAATATGTAACAGAAATAGACCTTGTCTGTGTTTCTGTGTTGGTCACGTTGCTCCATGCGTTCCTCCAGCACACTGAGCCGGTCCAGCACACACACCACACTCCCTAGTTGAGCTTCCAGTGCGGACAGCCTCCCCTCTACTTCTGACGACTGAAAGACAAAGGTAACAGTTACATTACATTTCATGTTGCATGTGTTCACACTCACCTAGAGGTCCTCACAACTTTAGGCTGTTTCAAAGTGTCAGTAATAAACACAACAAGGCTGCTGAAAGAAAGTCAGTGTACATGATGACATCATACTAACTGTTGCACAACATTCATCTTCTATGAGTTCATTTGAATGGGCAGGATCATGTACACTATATCATGTTGTATAATGTAACATATATGTCCCTCTGGGTGTGTTAGTACAATTAGCAAAAGACAAATGCGATTGTTTAATAGATATTTCTTTAATTGAGTAAATCAAAATATACAGATAAACTCTATATATATTTTTTTGGGGGATAAAAAGAAAGTTTCTATTTGCAAATGGCTGTTAACGCCTTCGACAAGCTCTAGCTAAGTCTTCACACTGCTTCAGCAAATGCTTACATAGAGGAGGTGATCGTTGTCCACACCCTGTCCTGCCAGCTCCCCCTCTCTAGGAGAAGTGGACGAGTGCACTTCATTATGAGAAATATGAGTCACAATATGGGAGGAGAATGCTTCTGCATGGTTTGTGGGGGAAATGGAGCAATTTCCCATGTGATTCTCAACCACTGGCTTCTTGGACGTCTGAAACACATCAAAACCCAATGGCATTCAACTAAAGAGAAATTCCCTTAAGTAAACTCCTAATCATCACAGCTTCCTCAGAAATATCAGCTTACTTAGCAGCAAGTATCAAATACTTCTATTTATAAGTCCATGTCACTAATATTAGTATATTAGAGGGTTTAAAGGTTGTGTTCAATGCAAGTTACCATCTGAAATGATATGGCTTCTTGGTACAAAAACACAATCTGAAGAGCACATTGAAGGGCCTCACATCTTTCTCCATACTGTTTAAAGTTTATTTGTATTAGGTCATCTTTTGCCTTAGGTATCTGTTTTCTAAAGAAAGCCAGCTGGAGCACGACTTTTTAAAGTGTGCTATTCAATCACACTGAATATGCACAGCTGTTTGTTTTAAGGGTAAACCTGAAGTGGCCACCTTCCGGGAGGAGCGCTAAACTGTACTTCATCGCATGACCACAGGAAGCTGGCGCTAATGGAAGTCTGTGTCAATGCCCACATTTAAAGCAAAATCTACAAATGTTACAGCCCGGTATAAAAGCATTGTGGGTCTTTATGGGTCATTTCTCCATGCATGACAACTGTTCAGGGGATACATTTTGAATTAACTCAGTCATTTGAATTGTATTACGGCTTAAAGTTAGGGGTGTGGCCACGTTGAGTGACAGTTAGGTGCCATATCTTGAAGCCAACAATAATCAATAGTTTACAGTCCTTTGTATTTTTAGTGGAGATCTCAAGGTTTTATTTGTCATACGAACATAGCTACAGTGTAGTTATGACGATGAAAATCTTAGGTCACAGGCTCCTCCAACAGTGCAACATAATAAAACAGATCAACATAAAAATATAGTGCAGGTAAATAGTAAATACAAAAATCTAAATAGTTTAAAAAGTGAAATAGTGCAATAAGAGTCTAAATGCAAGTTATTGAAATATGATATCTTTGCACTATGCTTACAGTGTCTGCATCAGTCAGGGTCGGATGGGCTTCTCCTCTGTCTTCCTTGTGTGAGGGAGGACATCTGACTCTCTGCTGCAACTGGAAATGTTTAACGGGTCTCTACATTTGGAAAAGTCATGTTTTTTCATATTCAAACAAAATAACAAATTTATTTTTGAAAAGGCCATTACATTACATGTCACTTGTTAGACGCTTTTATCCAATACTGTGGACAATCCCCACAGGAGCAATTTGGGGTGAAGTGTCTCAGGGACACAACGACATGCAGACTGCAGTGGGGTTTGAACCTTGATCCGAACACCAACACACAACCCACTGCACCACACGCCTCCCATTCGTGAGTACTTTTAAGATTGGAATACTGCTCTGGAAGAATAAAGAGACCACTGCAGCAATATCAGTTTCTCTGGATTTACTATTTATAGGTTTGTGTTTGAGTAACATTTAAACAAATATAACTACGGACAACATGTATCAGACACTGGATTGGAATGGCTGCCATAGAATGAGGTTTAAGACAAATGTGGAGGAGTCTCTTAATTTTTTTCAGAGCTGTATTAAGTACATTTAGCCTTTTTTGTTACACACTACTGCATCTGGTAAAAACAGATGTTATCTGTGATAGTAAAAAGTAGTAATTGAAAGGTTCTGTACCTTCTTTAGTAGGTTGTGTTTCTGCAGGACCAAGTTAATGATGTCACAGATCACAGAGATCTTCCTCACAGAGAACCCCCACTGGAGAAACTGCTGCTTGGTCAGTATGGGCTTATAGTGGAAGATATCTCGCAGTACCTAAACACAAATCACACTCTTACATTTGATCACACAACCTATAACAATTGTGAGCATGAAGTGAAAATTCCCTGTATAGTAGTGGGATCATGTTAGTCAATGTCCCTGAAAGATAGAGGATGAATGTGAAATAAGAATTAAGAGCTTGACAACGTAATGCTGCATCTATGAAAACATGGCGCTAAGATTGTGGGTATGTACTACCTTATAAAGAGTGTCAGTGAATCGGAGGTCCGTTTTGCCAGTCAGCTCAAGTCCATCCTCCATCAGTTGGTTAGCAAAAGGTGGAGAGAAGGAGGTGAGGGTGAAGCTCACAATAGGTAGGAAAGCGGAGGGATCCCCTTTGGAAAGGCTAGTGGAGAACCAAAGAATGACATGCTAGATGGTGAGAAAATGTGTGTATAAGGAAAGATAGAATCTGATATTTAATGTCCACTGCTCAAAGTAGTTGTGATGGCTCATAAAAGTCAGTGCTTAAATCAAGATCACACACAGGAGTGATAATGCAGAGAGGCAATCACATCCTGCAGAAACCAAACCTGAGCATGAATGATTATTTAATGATTCTCTACAGTGCCAAACCTGCATTACACAATAGTGAGTCAATTTACTTACACATATCTGCATTTGTTTATGTTACATTAGGATTTAAAATTAATCTTGTGTGTATTTCATAATAGATACGGATTGCTGGAGGTGTATATAATTGTGTATAATATCTGATATTATACTGTATCAAACATCCACAGCTTTCACATCTCAAACTATGTGCTGTGTTTGATTTGGTGTTAAGGGTCTGTGCTGTTTCTACAAAAAGAGCAAAATGATGCAGACAAACAATTCAAAAGTAACTAGAGTTGGATGCTGGCCAAAAAACACACAATGACATTATGATGAGACCGCAAGAAAAAAAGAAATAGCTTTTGTAAAAAAGTCGAATGAGGAGTGTAATATTAGCGTACCATATGCCAGCAGCAGGGTGGGGGGCCGTAGGGTCCCATGTTCCTGCTGTTTGCTGTGTAATAAACATGCTCCCTATCATTTATGGAATTATTTTAGACAACCCTATAGATAACTTTTCAGTCAATAATATTGTTATTCTATGTACATTGTATACCCATAAATCCAAATGTATTAAAGCAAACCCTAAATGTGATGTAGTTCACAATGAGTTTCTTTTTAATGAAAAACAAAAATTCAATTAAACTGTTAAGCATGATTGAAAAATACGGTTTATGTAAAAGGCACTAGCCCCTTGTTGTATGTACTTAACTTTATTACTTTGGTGTCTTCTGTATGCACCAGAAAAGTGTTCGTTGAAGACTCCGAAAGCCATGTTGTTGGAACATGCCTTTTCCAATAAAGAGCTTTAAAATAAGAAAGATAAACCCTGCTCACTGACTGCTGCTGGAGACATGCTGACGTTAGCGTTGTGATCTTAAACTAGCTTCGTTTAATACAACCTTGTGATGAGACGTCAACGTTACAGTATGACGGTTTTAAAGGTTTCTGTTAGACCGGTGTGAGTTGTATTGTTGTTACCCATTATAGTCCACATGTCCTGGGTACTTTATCGTCCGCAGAAGAGTTTCCAGTTTACGAAGACAAGCATTGACATCTCCATTCGACAGCATCTTGCCTGCGAGAGAAAGAGAAATGCTAAACTAGAAGTCTACACACAGTAGACGACATACAACTGCTAAATACTATAGCATAACATTTCAAAAACTTTTCTTCATGTGCAAACGAATACAGTAATTAAAAGGTTGCTGTAACCTACCACTCGTTAGTTTGTTTTGCCGGGTGATCCCCCGCACCAATGCGATTGGCTGTTGTGCGGCAAGTCTTTACCATAGGTCTTTACACGTACTGTAACGCGTTGACGTCATTGACGTAACCTGTACGCACACAGCTTTCTGATTTTTATTTTATCAGTTTGTCATCGGCTGCATCTCACTTCGGTTGAATGGAATCCTTGCGTCCCTCACTTTCGTCGTTTCCATAGACTTGTTTGACATAAACTGAGGAGTGAGTCGGAGTCCTGTGAGTTTCATGTGTTTTCTTCACTCCGCTGGGAAACTGCTCTCATGTCAAGAAGCAACAGATCAGTGCATGCGCTGCATCGTCCAATCAGTGAGCGATACACAGTAAGGGGGCGGGGCGAGTGTCTGAGGATCTCACCGGGGCCCTTTCTCATTTCATCAAATCCCCCTCCTCGACTCCTCGGTCCTCCGGTAGTGACCCGGAAATGAATTTCAGCGCGCCATGTTGAAGGACATCTCATTTCTCTAAATGCACTTCGAGGACCGAGCATCGAGCATCGAGGAGGCTCTCTGGAGGAGCTATAACCGAGGATACACTGATGGGTCCTCCACGGTCCTCCACGGCTCCTTCGTGGATGCATTTCCGGCAACAGAGATGTTTCAAAGAGTCGTGACGCACGGCCGGACTTATCTCAGCCAATGACAGCTCTGCATGCATCCCCTGGATATTATTTTATTAACTGCTTTCATCGCGACGCGATGTTTCCAGAGAGAACAGCTGTGAGGTCCGTGCAGAAAGCAGAGCAGTGTGTATAATATATATCACTCAGTATAACAGGCCTACATTACTCTCTTTATTTGCTGTAGTTTAGTAGATATCTACAAACAAAGAGTCGATATTTTTCTAAAACCATTTAGTGCTTCACAATAAAATACACAACGGCTGTAGCCTGATTATGTGTATGTGTGTGTGGTACAGTGTGTGCGTAGATGCAGCAGACAGACAGGTCTCAGTTGGTTTTGTGTCCTCTGCTTACTTTTAATACTTGTAAATAAAACGTTTGGCCCGTAATTTATTTTCCTCTTTGTAGCGACCAGAGAGGGGAGAGGGAGGGGGGGGGGATATATCCAGTCTCTGATTGTGTTACGTTATTATGAGAGTGCTCTGTTTGATTCTGAAATTGTATATATATTTATATAAATATATACATATGTGTGTGTCCCCGCATCTGTAGGCTGTTATTGTCTCATTATACTGCACTGTGAATGAATCAAAGTAAATATATAAGTGGTCATGAACACATCTGTCCATCAGACAGAGGGCTGCTGTGCCTCCTGTCATCATTAATGGACGTCTCTTTAAAATGAACTCTCAGAGGAGAGGAGTTCTCATTTCTCTAACCGCCTGCTGCTTCCCCTCCTCTCTCCTCGGTTCCCCTCCTCGGCTCCTCGGCTCGCATCTCCTGTGGGCGGGACTAAGTCTCGAGGATAGGAGTCGAGGAGGGGAGTTAGAGAAATGAGAAAGGGCCCGGGCCCCCGTCTCAGGTCGACTATTTTCATTTCCTCGCTCCTCGGTCTCACCAGAAGTTGATTTATCTGCGCCATCGTGAGTACCGTCCCATGGCTCTTATTTCTGCCGGAGGACCGAGGATCGAGGAGCGATAATGGAGGAGCGATAACCGAGGAACCACCAGACCATCCTCCGATGAAATCCTCAGACACTCGCCCCGCCCCCTTACTGTGTATCGCTCACTGATTGGACGAGGCAGTGCATGCACTGATCTGATGCTTCTTGACATGAGAGCCGTTTCCCAGAGGAGTGAAGAAAACACATGAAACTCACGAGAGTCACTCCTCAGTTTATACTGTGTTTTGTTTCAATTCATGTTTCATTTAGTTACAAATATGTGATATATCTCAACAACAAAGTGGTCAAAAATCTTTTTATTCATTTATTGGAAACATTTTCATGATCGCTTTTTTCGTTTTACATTTTCATTTATTGTAATTTCCATTCAGTCAGTCATTAAGTGCTATTTAAAATGTTAATGTGCTACATATCCACACAAACAAACAAAGTGTGCAATCCAATGAATGTTAAACTGGGTTTGATAGATAACATATCTCTTTTTCTTCTCTGGATTATTATATTTCTATTGTGCACTCTAATCAATATTAATCAAACTAATGTTCGTTTATACATTTTAAGAATGGCGTTTATCTTTTTTGAGAATGAGTTCTTATTTTATTTTATTTATTGGGGTCTACAACAGATGATACAAATGTTTGTGTCAGTAAATGTGTGGCTGGGGTGTTTGTGAAAACAACGGGGCCAGAGCTGCTGTCAGACGAACAGCTGTGCGGCGTCATCACAAACGGAAGTCGCTTCACGTGACGCTCCGGAGGAAAGGACGTCCCATTGCTCTTAAAACTAATTTCCCTGCTTCTCGTGGTTTCCTTGCATCTCTCCATGCTTCCCTGGTGGGAGGGACTAGACGCAGGGAAACGACACAAGTGAGGGAAGCAAGGATTTAATTTAACCGACCTGAGACGGGGCCCGGAGGATGGTCTGGTAGTTCCTCGATCCTCCGGCAAAAATAAGGCCACTGGGACGGTACTCAAGATGGCGCAGACAAATCAACTTCCGGTGATACCGAGCCAGAGGAGCGAGGAAATGAAAAATAACTGAAGTGAGACACACCCATCGTCAGTGCGGATTTACATAGAAAATGCATGTGTCTGACTCATTGTAAAATCTCAATATTCCTGCAGGATACAGTGTGTTGAAGTGACTCATGGGGCCTTTCTCACTTCTCTTATTTTTCATTTCCTCGCTCCTCGGTCTCACTGGAAGTTGATTTGTCTGCGCCATCTTGAGTAGCGTCCCAATGGCCTTATTTTTGCCGGAGGACCGAGGAGCGATAATGGAGGAGCGATAACCGAGGAACCACCAGACCATCCTCCGATGAAATCCTCAGACACTCGCCCCGCCCCCTTACTGTGTATCGCTCACTGATTGGACGATGCAGTGCATGCACTGATCTGATGCTTCTTGACATGAGAGCCGTTTCCCAGCGGAGTGAAGAAAACACATGAAACTCACGAGTCACTCCTCAGTTTATACCGTGTTTTGTTTCAATTCATGTTTCATTTAGTTACAAATATGTGATATATCTGAACAACAAAGTGGTCAAAAATAATTTTATTCATTTTTTGGAAACATTTTCATGATCGCTTTTTTCGTTTTACATTTTCATTTATTGTCATTTCCATTCAGTCAGTCATTAAGTGCTATTTAAAATGTTAATGTGCTACATATCCACACAAACAAACAAAGTGTGCAATCCAATGAATGTTAATCTAACTGGGGTTTGATAGATAACATATCTCTTTTTCTTCTCTGGATTATTATATTTCTATTGTGCACTCTAATCAATATTAATCCAACTAATGTTCGTTTATACATTTTAAGAATGGCGTTTATCTTTTTTGAGAATGAGTTCTTATTTGATTTAATTTATTTGGGTCTACAACAGATGATACAAATGTTTGTGTCAGTAAATGTGTGGCGGGGTGACAGAGCTGCTGTCAGACGAACAGCTGTGCAGCGTCATCACAAACGGACGTCGCTTCACGTGACGCTCCGGAGGAAAGGACGTCCCATTGCTCTTAAAACTAATTTCCCTGCTTCTCGTGGTTTCCTTGCGTCCCTCCATGCTTCCCTGATGGGAGGGACTAGTCATAGGGAAACGACGCAAGTGAGGGACGCAAGGAATCCATTTAACCGAAGTGAGAAGGACCCATGGGCTGCGTCTCACTTCAATACTGTGTATCGCTCACTGATTGGATGATGCAGCGCATGCACTGATCTGATGCTTCTTGACATGGAGCAGTTTAACAGTGGAGTGAAGAAAACACATGAAACTCATGGGACTCACTCCTCAGTCAGTTTATACTGTGTTTTGTTTCAATTAATGTATCATTTAGTTACAAATATGTGATATATCTGAACAACAAAGTGGTCAAAAATCATTTTATTCATTTATTGGAAACATTTTCATGATCGCTTTTTTCGTTTTATATTTTCATTTATTGTCATTTCCAT
This sequence comes from Pogonophryne albipinna, assembly GCA_028583405.1. NCBI lineage: Eukaryota > Metazoa > Chordata > Actinopteri > Perciformes > Artedidraconidae > Pogonophryne > Pogonophryne albipinna. The sequence continues at coordinate 1,153,062 of CM053245.1, read as the reverse complement.
TCAGTCAGTCATTAACCTCTTAAGCCCTGAGCCTGTTTTTCAGGTTTAACCTATTACTGCACCGAAAATCACTCCTAGCTCCCTTATTACTTATCCTAGCTCCCTTATTACTTATCCTAGCTGCACATCCAACACATCGTTTATGATCGTAAAGACACAGAATCTAACGGTGCCCACCTCAAAAAGATACAAACTTGCGACGTTATCAACAAAAACGTACATCAAAACAAGTGGCGCTATGTACTAACATGCGCTAGGCTAACATGGCTCACCTTCCTCTTTGTCTGGTCTAAACTGGTCTTCAATGGCATTAAAACGATAAAAACGATGATGTAGTTAATCCATAGGTTAATATCCAATGTGGCTGTGTCCCCTTTGAAATGTTCTGATAATCTATAAGCAATAAAACTGCAATTCCGTTATCTGCTGTCCGCTCTGTGCTCCGTGCGCTCTGGGTCCTGCTTCCTTACGTAGTAAACAATAAGTAAAGTCTGCTGCGTAATGTACTTACGCTGGCTGGCATTCTTTATACTTTACGCAGGACCATATCTCTGGAACCCATTGGTCGATTTGGGTGATTTACACCTTTTTATTAACCATTACATCCAATAGAATCGATGAGCAGTTCCCAAATCCACGTAAACATTACCATTGCGGACGTAATAGAGAAGCAAACGAAACATATCTGAAAGTACAAGCCTGGACGGCAAAACTTTATACCCAGTATATTGCCATAAATATGATGATGGATTATCAGTAAAAAATTATACGTGACACAAAGACATTGGATTAACCTTGAGCGGCGTTTTTATTCCGTTGAACACAACTTTTGATCACAAATCAAAAAAGGTAAGATGTAATTATTGTAATATTTTTGAAACAGGATGTTGTTTACTTTCTCTTTTCTGGCTGATAGCTCCAGGAATTCGGGGTCGTACAGTGATGACATTACATGTGTGGAATCTGTGGAGTCTCAGCTTTAATCGGATATCTTGTTTGTGCAGTTACGATAAGTAATAAGGGCATTTCTACCGTTTCTAACGGCTTAAGAGGTTAAGTGCTATTTAAAATGTTAATTTGCTACAGTGTTGTAGTCAAGTCACCAATTCACGAGTCCAAGTCACTCTCGAGTCATCACTCTTCGAGTCCGAGTCACCAAGGGAGAGTCGTAGTCGAGTCCAAGTCCGAGTCACCCAAGGAGTGTCCGAGTCGAGTCCGAGTCATCATTACCTGTGTTCGAGTCCGAGTCCAAGTCCGAGTCACCCAAGGAGTGTCCAAGTCGAGTCATCATTACCTGCACTGAAAAAAAGAACACATTAGGCGCATTCACACCGCAGTACTTTTCCCACAAAGGTTCATGAGAACTTAGTTCATGAGAACTCTTTTGTCGCGTTCACACCAAAAAGAGCCGGAACTAAAATTAGTTCATGAGAACCTTTTTACCCCCACGAAAGTCCCTGCTAGAGAGCAGGGACTTTCGTGCAGCTCTCTTGTGAGAAAAGAGCTATATTTCTGATTGGCTGGGCGGATTGCAAACCACGCCCCGTAAAACTCCCAAAAAGTTTTGTGAAGCCGCCATTTTATTATCCTTGCATTAGCATTATTAGCATTAGCCCAGCGCAGAAACGCAGAGAGACTAACTTATGGCAACACAAAATAAAACATGGGAGCGGAGGAGATGAGGAGGTGTCGGCGTTCTGGCGATTTACTCGGAAGGCTTCAGTCCCAGCAGCTTCTACTGAAGCCAGTCCCCAACTCCGGGGGACTTTGGGCGGCAGTATACGCCGTGAAGTGGTTTGCGGCCTGCCAGTAAACCCAAAGCAGAAGAAGAAGTGACGTCAGCGGCTTCATTTGCCTAATCCTCCCCCAGGGACTTATTCCGGTGTGAACGCGATCTGTACTTAGTTCATGAGAACTAAAGAGTTCTCATGAACTAAGTTCTCATGAACCTTTGTGGGAAAAGTACTGCGGTGTGAAAGCGCCTATTGGATTTACTCAATTCAATTGTGGACATTGGTTGCACACCAATAGTTTGCTTTGGTAACAGCCTATAGAATTGTTTTAAATCAACACAAACGATTTATGTCCAATCAATGCAAGTACTTTGTGTTGATTCAAAGTTATTGAAATGTGTTTCAATAAAGTAAATTAAACACTTTCATGATTTTACTCCAACCCAATTTGATGACTTTATTCAAACACAATTCAATCCCTTTTATTCTAACCCAATTTGATCACTTTATTCAAACACAATTCAATCCCTTTTATTCTAACACTATCTGTTATTTTAATATTCCCATGTCAATTACATGTTTTCAGAATTGTAATTTTTTGTATATATGCAATACATTATATTCACAAATATAATTGTATGTAAATATGAAACAGATTTTTAAATAAAAGTACAATAAACTATTAAAATGTCAGCAATAAATGTGTTCTTGTTGTCTAATACTTTTCAATTAACTTTTTTTTTTATTAATGAATGACCACTTGTGTTTTTTTATTTTTATTTGTTTTCAATAAAGTGCTATGTAAAATACAAAATAAAAGGTGTGGTGAACTTCACATTTTGCCCGCTTCGAGGCACCATAACCCTGGGTCTGTCTCTTAGTATATGTGCTGGCGAACATCCCTTAACGTTGTAGCTCTAAACCTGCATCTAAGTCAACTACAGGAACAGTGTAGGAACAGTGACCCGTGAACATGGACAGTGAGCTCTCTTCACTCGTGCATTTTCCTTTTCAAGTTTTGGGCCTTTCTTGAAAGGTCAGATGCATCCAACTCCATTATAACCTTCTGAAGAACTTCTAAGGTGTAGTGTAGCTTCGACGGGTAATTCATGTTTAGGGCATACATGAGTCCAAACAGCATTGCAGCTGCAAGAGCCACACTCTCCAGATCGTGAAGCACCACCACACCCTCGAGGATTACTCCGACATCAGAATAGTCATTGCTGGGAGTCTCTCTGGCAACATAGATCCCCACTGTTGTTCCTTCTACCTCACGTAGTGTGTTGGCCTCAGTCATGTCCTGGTGGAAGACAAATCATTTTTTTAAGGATAAGATTTATTTTATTCAGACCTCATTAAGATACAATTTGCTAATTTGACAATACTGGTACACTCCACTGTAGCACTCCACTAATTAGCACAATGCACCCAGAAAGTTGCTTGCGAAGAAGAAGACCTGGTTTGTTTTCACCTGTGGGTTTCACTAGCCTGGCTAACAGATTGTAGATTAAATTGAGTGAATAAACACAGGTGAATGGTAATTATTATTGGTATATATATATATATATATATATATATATATATATATCAATAATGTAAAAAAAAAATCACTGGACATAAATACACACCGTTTCCACAACCCATGTTAATATATTAGTAGTAGACCAAATATGTAGATAGATGTCACTATATGTACAGATGTCCATTTTCACTTGTCACGAACTCATTTCGTACTTCATAATTTATATGACCAAATATGTATATATGCTGACAGTTATTTTACTCTTTACTCATCTCCTATTTCATAATCTTTTATTATTATTTTATTTTTTTTGATTTTATTTTTGATTTTATTAATCTGTGTGAATCTGTGCTCTCCTGTTATTCACGCTTACCCTGTTGCTGCTTGTACAACTGAATTTTACCACGGGGATTAATAAAGGTCCATCTTATCTTATATCACAGACTTTTCAAAAGAGGAGAAGGTTGGAGAGAATAAACAGGTGAAATGCAATGACACCAAATTCTGGAGACTAATGAGCAAAGCATTAGGTCCTACTCCTGATTCATAATACACCCCATGTAATGTAATATAAACCCTACAGGTGGAGGATACTGCAGCCTGAGGAAGATAGAGCTGTCCTTAAGACTATTGCATTAGAATGTGTCTCTGCAATCAGAAAAACACAAATCACAATTTTCAGTCTTGATAGACCATGTTAATTCTAACAAAACCAATTATAAATCAGAGTCAATATCAATTTCAGGAAGACAGCTATGTAAAATGTCTGGTAATATGGTCTGGTATATCTGGTCAAATGAGGTTCTTTTAACTGAGGCTATTTTTTTCTTAAAAACATGTTCAAACTAACTTTTTCTTTTTAATGTGGCCTACTACTTTAGCACACACTCACCATGTACTCCTTCACCAGATCCTCAGGATCCTCGTTGAGGTAGATGCAGAGTCCTTTAATGAGGCACTCCCTGCCAGCATCGATGTCTTCCTTAACGGCCCGTCCACACAGCGGCGTGCGTTGAAGCTTACAACGCTTCTGCCCATTCACTTTGAATGGGGTGACGTCACTTTTAGCCAAACTGCATTTTGGGAAGCGACGTGGAGCGTTGCTGGCTTCAAAAGTTGAGCAATGTTCAACTTTTGACGCCTCGACGGAGGCGTCAGCCAATGAAATCCCGTTTATGCAAATCTGCCAGTACAAACGCTAGCCAATCAAACCGCGTGTATGCTGGGAGAGACTACGCAGGTCATTTCCTCATATTCCAAAAAAATGGAGGGAAAATTCATTATAGCGGTTGTGAATCACCCAGTGCTGAATGATCAGTCTCTGTTCATCTCCCGGGATACAAACCGGAGGAGCGAGACATGGAGGGAGGAGGCAGAGACAGTGGATGAAACTGGTAGGTTTTCGCCTGTTTGGGGATTTTATATCCAGTTTACTTCGTTTTAACATTGCTATTGCTTTGTATGTCGGGGGCGGGAGATTCATGTGATTGGTTGTTGGTCGCAAAAAATCCCCAAGCTTCAGATACGCCCACCTCCAAGCGTCAACGCACGCTGCTGTGTGGACGCTCCGTAAGGATTAAAACAAAGAATATAGGGACATTTTAACTCAAATTGAACCTATGGAGTAGTCACATTTTGGGATAATTTACCATTGTATTTGATTTTAGACTGACCTAATGCCGAAAAGGAAATGTTATATATATATATATATATATATACACACACACACACACACATTGATAGAGATTAAAAGGGATAACTGGTCCGCTTTTCAAATTTCCGCGCGTCCCTACCAAGCTGGTTATAATACAGGAAGGAATCCAGAGCTACCAAGTAACCGTTAAACAATAATCTACTTTAATGGTAATATGACAATGCAATACAATCAATACAGTACAAATTCAATACAGTTATCTTTGGGATCCCGAATTTACCTGATGATCACTTGAGCCAGCCAGAGAAAAGAGGCTGAACCCAGCGTGTGTCTGTGTTTTATACTTGTCTTACAATGGGAGGAGTTATCTGATCCTCCCTTTTGGACCTCCTTGATTGGCAGCCCAAATATCACAAACACCTCAGATCTTAGGTTTCCCCAATCACTGTAGGTCAGCTCCATTATCTCTAGATCTAAGTTGGATGCAAACCAAGACATGCTCTTACCTTCCCCCCATCTCCCTTTGTCCTCAAAAACACATGTCAACAGGCCCCAAATCCAGCTCACAGTTTTACACAGATTATTTCCCATTTAAGCTTATTCAGTTTGCTAACATGAATACATACAAATATTTCACTTCAATCCCCCTTTTGGTCTCTCTATAAAGAGACCAACTTACACAAGGCACTTGAAACATAACTACTGTCATTCCTTTCCACTGTGTCTGTCCCCCAATATTGTATAAATCTATCAGAAACTGAGACCCAAAGTACTTGAAATCTTTGGGAACAGAACACCACTTTCCATGGCAGTGAAGGAACCATGAGAGGGCAACCTGAGAGCTCGAAAGCAGTCTTTTGGTGTGTTGAATCCTCAGCCCCCCCCCCCCCCCTGATAGGGAGGGGGAGATGCGGCTTTCCCTTCACTGGTGGAACTGATCAGAGAGAAGTAGACTCCTCTGCTGCCTCGACAAGTCCCCCAGCCCGCTGACAGCCGCTTCCTAGTCGTCTGCTGTAAGGATGTCCTCGAGGTCGTTGTCGTCCAGTCCACTGATGGCTGCTTCCGAGTCGACCTCCTCTGCGAGGGCCACGTCCGTCCTGATGTCGTCCCCGGTCCTAGCAGGTGGTTTCCCCGCCGCACACTGGCTCCCGTGGTACGAGCTGTCCCCCTTTCCTCCCACGCGGACGGCATGAGAGATCCGCTGGGTCACTCGGTCGGGGCCGGAGAGCCTGGGGTTGAGCCACTTTGTCCTGATGACCTTCAGCCAGACGAACTCCGCTGTGTCAGCCTCCTGGGTCCCCCTTTGGCATCACCAACCTGTGTGGAGAAATCTGATACAAATCCCTCAAGCCTACGCTCAGGGCTCCGGGGCCCTCCGCTGTTTGACCCACCACTGCGTAGGCCGCTTGGAGCCTGTTGGTGGGGTGTCTTAAAACAACAGACGTCTGTGAACAGGTTTTCTAAATTAATTGTAGCCCTCCTATCTGCCAGTGCAGCTTCAGAATCTTAATACTTGAATAAAAATACTAAAAATAAAACCCCCACATCTCTAGGTGAACTAAATAACATATTTCAATAGCTCTGAATTTCTAACAAGCATCTGTGTTTATTTTTAAATGAAATCCCTGAGATCCTATTTAAAATCTAAATATAATATGAACTGCTAATGTTTCTGGTAAAGAAACACACTAATGTTATGGATTCAAAAACAACCAAAATCATGATACTGACAAAGTGAATGATTTCCTGGTGATACTGCTTCTACCTGTCAGTGCTGAGATATTATCAAGCTCAAAAATGAATACAGAATTCCAACAAACTGTCATCAAATGTCTTTCTATTATGAATTTAGATGAAATGTATATGCCCATAATGACCTAAACAATAAAGTCTATGGCTTTTACTTCTTTACCAGGCTAGTTACATGATGCTGTCTAAATTAAATTATGTCTCATTACATTACTATGTTTTAGCTTTAACTGTAATATGTTCTTTCTGATACGGAAACTTTAGAGCGGCGCAGGAAAGATGGACACTCTGGACTCAGTTTGTACAGTCAAACATCTTGAGGTTTATTTAGAGATTCACAGAAATACAGCCGGAGAGCTTCGCTATGATTATTTACAGTTGTTCACTGCAGATTACCACGCGGAACTCTGGAGAACACAAAGAATAGATTCTGAATATATAAGAAAGTGGGTTGGTCCGATTCTAACTCTGCCTAATCAATGCCAGATAATCAGAACAAAGGCTCCTCTGTGTCCACCATATTCATCATCCAGCAGACAAGAAAATAAACCTTTGACCTGTTACCCCGGTCAAGTTGCGAGCAAGTATATTGCAATTTAATGAGAAACAGATGGTTTGTAATAAAGACAGGTTTCTCAGGAGCACTAAGAAACCCAATATTACAAACATAATCAGGTTAAAATATTCTCTGACAGTTCCATTCTTTTTATCAATCTATTGATAACCAATTAACATTAGTCTAAGAATATTTCAGTCACTACTTAAATCCATAAGCGTCTTTAGAGTTCTGTGGGCCCACTTACATCAATTACATCAAAAGTAGAACAAGATTGAAAACATTTCAATCACAAAGATTGAGCACAGTCAATCATAATAGAAAAATCATCTCTCCTCGGTGTTTGGCATCATTTGTCAAAAGCACAATAATAAGCACACATGAAATACAAAAATATAATAGCAAAATATATGTTTCAAAAATAAGATCTTTTATCATTTATCACTCAGTTAATCTCATTCATCAAACACAAATTCTAAATCAGCTTACATCTTTAAAGATTTACTTCAAGGCAATTACTTATTAAAACACAATTAGAATTTAGGATTATAAGAAATCCAATTGAGGTATAAAATCAGAATCATGAGAGATCCAGCTAAAATTCATATTTAAGGTATAAATTCACAGTTAAGGTATAAATTCACAGTTAAGGTATAAATTCACAGTGATGAATAGATCAATCTGTAACCTGCGAAGTTGCAGTGTCCTCAATCTTTAACATTACTTTACGTTTACTTCATTACGCTTTATTCAAGAGTAAGGCACTTAGTAATACATATATTTCATTCAAATACATTTGTTCAAAAATCTGAAAAGGAAAAGTCAGACATTTATTATAACAACCTGAAAAGAGAAAAATCCAACATATCTGTTCTTTATTTTGAGTGTCAACTTTAATCATTTATCAATCGCTGAATGGCGGTACCCATGGGGCAGAAACCGCAATGGAGACCCATGGATCTGGAAGCTCGGCGTCGTACATTAACATTGTCTCACCTACAGTTGAATATCCGACTAGCCTCTGTGGGGCTTGGAGGGCGGTCTTGGCAACCCTGCGTATGGCTAATTTAACTACAGTTATCAAACAGATCACTAGGATTAGCACAACCAAGATAAACACTGAAACAGTAACAACAAATTTAACCAACCCCGCTCCCCAGGATCCAATGGTTCCACTTAAATCCCCTAATGTAAATCCATGAGTTTCATGCAATTTTGTTATTCCCCTTGCCGTGTCATGCGCCATGTCCATTATTTCCGGTGTAGCGTCAGAGATGAAAGAACAACACTCAGACCCAACTACCTTACATGTGCCCCCCTGAGCAGCTAGGAGAAGATCCAGCGCCATACGATTCTGTAATGCTACTGTCCTTACTTCCTGCAATTCTTTGTGTTCAGCTAACATCGCTGTGTTAGATACATTTAGATGGTGCTCCACTACGTTGGATAGTGCCACTATTTCCTGCTGAGTAACATAAATACCGTACCAAGGCAAAAATAGGCTAGCTATCTGTTGTCCTTGTGTAATGGACCTGCTGTTCCTGTGTAAAGAAGGAAGTATCGCTGCAATCTCATTAGGCTCTACTTTACGGATTAAAGGGATTAGGTAGGCTAGATAACAGGTGCCATCAAAAATGTCATATGGCACACAGCCATAGGCCCTGTCGCCGCAAACTAAGTACACTCTCTGTGGGAGGGGAATTCTGGCTAATTTTACCCTCACTATGGTATTACAGTCGCTGTGTCCCACATCTGGAGAGGTGTGAGATCCTGCTTCATTCTGGAAACAGATAGACAAATTTTTCCACTCGTGCACCACCACTGGGGGAACATATACTGAACAATCACGTGTAGGAGGCTTGCCTAAGGGTATTGGCTGCGTACAGTCATGTATTTTAACTTTAACGGAGTCCACTGTTCTGGAGCCAAACCAGGGCACAACGGTTACCAAAGCTTCAACCAACAAAGATGGTGTGTGGGGTTGCATTGTACATGTTGGACTCGTAGAATTAGCTGAGCAATTAGTCTGGACTAGAGCTCATTGGAATCTGTATTCAAAAGCTAGGTGGATGTATTTCTTGACATATATAAGTCTTAGCATCATTAATCGTTTGAAACCATCTGGCAGGTAATCTTTATTTACTGTATCAACAATAAGAGAGACTAAGCCCTCGTACTGTAAATGTTGCGGATATGAAGGAGTATAACAGTCATCTGCCTCGTCGCTAATTCTGGATGCTATATCATTCCAGCTCACTAGACCGTAGTCAGCTTTCGTGAATGCATAGATTCTGGCATATTTTGGCACAGCCAACAGTTGCTAACATTGCGTTCATGTGCGTAGTCTAACATTAAACTTATCGCAGAATTAGATTTGGTTCGTTTAGAAGGAGTGATTAAGGCCTTTTGTAAAGAATCTACATCACCTCCTGATTGTTTAATTGGAGTGGATAGAACATTTGTTTCGCTATTTGGTCCAGTAAATGTGCATGCATTGACACCTGGATTGGGAACCTGGTAATCTGGTTTCCTCATTGTACATTTTACCTCATCTTTTATCAGAGTCTGTAACTGTTCTAAAGTGCTACACCACAGTTCTGGGGGCATATTGTCAATTGTGTTGAGAGCTATTCTTACCACCTCTGACGAGAACCTGAACCAACGGTACTGGTTCTTTGGATACATCTCCCACGTTGAGTAAACTAAAAACACAGGAAACACAATAATACAGTTAGATGAGTTACATATTGAAGTTGGACAGTTAAAAGAAATAGTCTTTGATTCATGATCAGGGAGGGAGACAATTCTCCTTATTCTTCCTCCTTTTCTCTCTCTTTGTGTCTCTCGCACCATACTGAATGTCTGTGTGGTGATCTGATACAACCTGTCCTTGTCGCTAGACACTGATTTGCCCGTTGGTGTTGTTTTGCCCTCAGGGTCTGGACCCTGAGTAATCAAGTCGTCTGTGCAGAGCACCTTATTTTCTCCCTCAGAGGGGCGAGAGCCCTCGCCTCCTGTCGTTGGGATTTCCACAGCTTCATCTAGCAGGGCGTCCTTGGCCAGGTACAGTAGACCCAGAACGATGACGATGATGACTGCCTTCACACGCCAGCATCCAGTAGAGGAGAGAGACGACATCTGGAAGCGTGAATCCACTCCGCTCTACCTTGTACTCTCAGGGCTGTTCTGGTCACTATTAACACTTGATAGGGATGTTTTCCTGAGTGAAGACAACTCAAGGTGATGGATTAGCACATTATCATTCAATTACAAAAATAGGATAGGCCCCTCAGAAATATTTGGGAGCCTTCCTGACACATGCACATTATAAATGTAAGGTTTGTGTTAGTCATTTAACATGCAATAATCATATTTTCATCAGTCCATAGCAGAGAAATGTTATTTTAAGTTAAATGTGAGCTAGTCCCTGTGGATATAACCCCTTCTCAATGATTCTAAATGTTATATTAATTCACCATTTACCGTTTGATAAAATATTAGTTTATCAAAAATACATTTGAAATAAATGTTCCAATATGAAATCAATTACTCAATATAATTGACTCTCCCCTCCCTTTTCTTACATATGTCACATGTGTAAGAACAAGTAGGAGTCTATTCAAACATGGTATTGTCTATAAGCTATCAATCGATAAGACTCAGTATCAGTATGCCCTCGCAAATATCTCATCTCTCTTTCCTATCCCCTCTATTCTCTCTACCACATCTCTCTTACATCTTCTCCACGTCTTTCGTCTCTCACTTCTGTTAGATAAGAAATACAACATGCGAGTCCATGTAGCATGGTAGAGATCATAAGCCATTACTCGAGAAGACTCAGTATCACCTATGCGCAGCTAACAAAAAACAATTGTGAGAAGCATATATCATGCAGGAAATGCACACCGTTGTTGAAAAAACAAAAACAAAGCATAGCCGATTCGGGGGGGAAAAAAAACTTCAACCCCCTTAACATCTGAGTTTATCACTGAAGGCATAGCATGAATGATAGTGGGCGTTCGAGGGTGTCATTACTGAGAAATGTTAAACAAATTCAAAACCTGACGTTTGAAAACAGGTTTGCATCCCTCCACTTAAGGTGACGTTATCATTGGAAACAATTAAAACGAATTGGTTAGATGTAGAATCTATAAATTGAATCGTTAGAGCAGAACAAAATGGTTGTATTGTAGCTTGAGCTCCGTGCCGCCTCTAGTTTCACCAGGTGGAAACATGGTCCATATAATGCGAATACATGTAGAAGTAGACAGTAAGAGGCCCCTGACATGAGGCCTATACTAAACATAGTAGGGTTTTTTAACAGCTTGCCAACTTACAGGCATCCTCTGCATAGCAGTATGAATAGCCTTAAAACAACCCACTCTGCGGTAACGAGAGTCATGTGTCTGACCCAAATGCCCTAAGTGAAGCCGTTAGTCCCATCTGACTGACCCAAGGTTTGGTGCTGGCGTGGCAATGAGGCTTCCAAGTGTTCAAAGCAGAGGTCAAGCTTTCAGTTCATGGCTCCATGGGGGGGAGCAGACCCATGTGAGACAGTATCAATCAACGGCTGCAATGTTCAGTTTTGAGGAGCGTCATTCACTCTGGGAGCAGGAAATGGTGTCCATTCTCGGATCAGACCATTAATGTCATTTCATGTAGAGCAGCCATAGCATCTCTGTGACTGCACTCAGCCGGACTGTAGCAGGGCAGAACTGGGTGACTCTCAGTGAAACCGTCCAAGGCCACAGACAAAATGGAACCACGTACTAACAAAAAGGACAAAGGGCCATCAATGTCTCTCTTTACTATTGGCGTAATTGCACAACAAATGAGTGGGGGAAAAATGTGGAACACTAATCCATCATGTGAAATGTTGAGTTAATTCAAATAATTACGTATGGGTTGAAATCAAATTAACATTAACATTAGAGCTAAAGTCAGTTAAAATTGGACTTGCACGGATCAGAATCTAATCAATACACCATTTTCCCAGCTCTGTAATGAAAAGGATAACAAGCAGGGGTGCAAACTTGTCATATTTCTGCGAAATTCGCAGTTATGAATCCAAAATAGGTCGTTTGTGTGATCCATGTAGATCTGTAATAAAAATATCATTGGGGTATGGGGTTCTGGGAACCGGAGTAATCTACAGCCGCGAGCTGTTATGTGCCATCATGACACGCACGGTGCTCTTTTATATATGACAATGAAGCGCGAGCTGTGTGCTCGAGTCCTCCTTTCTGTCGGCTCTGCTCAAGGATGTAAAATAAGGCTCTGCTATTTTCGCGAAGATGGTCTAGCTTCAGCACCACATTCTCTACGGGTACGTTCGTTAAAATGAGCTGTGTGGTCCGGAGTCACTGTGGCACAGACTGGACCGCTGGTGAACAGCTGTTAGAACGGGGCGTTCAGGTGTTCAGAGCAGAGCTCCCTGTCGGAGCGGCAGAGCGTAATGTGAACTTAAAAGTTTTTCTCTGTCGCAATAATATTTAAGGAATCGTTGAGCTAGCTAACCAGCATACAGTGTCACTATCTGCTAACGTTAGCTTTAGTACTCAGATCTTGTACTTGAGTAAAAGTAGAAGTGCCAGAGCGTAGGAATACTATGTTACAGTAAAAGTACTGCATTCAAAATGTTACTCAGGTAAAAGTATAAAAGTATTCCCATCAAAATATAGTGGAAATAGCGACAATAAAAGAAATCATTGTGCAGATTGGTTCATTTCAGAATAATATATATAGATACGTTTTATAATGATTGATCATAAAAGTGTTCTCAAAGCTGGTAAAGGTGCAGCTAGTTTGAATGACTTTGTATTCTGCAGGGTAGCTTGTGGATTTACTCCAGGTGGAACTAAAGTCTGATTCAACACTTGATTAGATTTCACATCATTCATCCACATCTGTAAAGTAACTAAAGATATTAAATACATGTAGTGGAGTAGAAATACACCATGTAGGCTACCTCTGAACTGTAGTGGAGTAGAAGAATACGTAGCAAAACATTTAAATACTTAAATAAAATACAAGTATCTCAAAATTGTACCCAAGTATAGTACTAGTTGAGTTTATGAACTTAGTTACTTAACAGCACTGGTTATACAGATAGAAAGACTAAGCCTTGCACAGAGGCATGAAAATACATTTATTTTTTCTCAAAATGCTCAACAGTGCTGCCAAAATTATAAACTGACTGCTACACAATTAAAATGAATGGTTCTATATATTTCTATTAAATGTGACTCTGTAGCGTTTCTGTTATTATTACCACTGCTGCTTCAGTTGTTCTGACTGCTAAAATCATCTGTTATTCCTCATTTTAAAGCCGATACTCCGTGGGGTCGGGGGGCTCGGATCCTTGTCACCTTTTTTTTTTTTTTTTTCATACCTGATGAGTCTGTATCCCTGACAAGACTAGGTACATTACAGGAGTGTTAAAACACCAAACATGCACACGTATCTTATTTTATAAGAGATGAGAGGACTCTCTCCATTAGGTCTAATGTTGTGAACGAAATGATCAAGTCAAAGCTTCAGTATTTTATCTTATGTAGCACATTCAATTCAACAGTTAATCCTGAATTACTAATAACTCTAAAGGAGGCAAAAAGTGGATAAGGCAAATACTCATCCAAAATGCGTGTGTGTGGGGGGGGGGGGGGGGTGTGCATGCGCGTGTGTGTGTGTGCTTGGGTGTGTGTGTGGGGGTGTGTGCATGCGCGTGTATGTGTGTGTGTGTGGGGGTGTGTGCATGCGCGTGTGTGTGTGTATGTGTGTGTGAGCAGCTTGTCTGCTCAAGGATTAAAACCAACAGTGCGAATGTTTATGAGAAACAATTGTAGCTTTAGACTGAACTCGAAGGAAACTCACACTAGAATTTTTTAAGAAATCAAAACAGCTGGGTGAATACTCTCTTTATGGTATTTTAAATTGGGCCAAGTAGAACCCCTTCATGGATTTGTCATACTGATCTCCGTCAGTTCGGATTTGGAAGTCTCATGATTTATGGGCCTTTGAAGGAGAGGCCCAGGGAAAACAACATCTATCTTGGAACTGCAATTACTTATCCCAAAGAGATTGCAACATTATAGTCCTTTAAAATTGCTCAATTCATTTAAACACATTTATTATGCACATAAGAAAAACCTCAACAAATATATTGATCCTGGCTTCACCAGCGACCTTTACTCTATTGTTCATAGGCTCAGTAGTTTAACAACTATTAGAATTGTAGTAATGTCTGTAGACCATTTGTACTAGAAATAATTTGAAACAGTTTAATAAAAAATGTTAAACTATATTTAAAAAAAACTGTAATTGAACTTCAACTTATATTAATTATCTGATTCCAGTGGCCAGTTGGAACAGGCAATCAATAAGTTTCCACTTTGCAGCAACAGCGCAAAAAGGTTTCAATCACAATTAGCATTATATCTGAGTCTAGTTCTGTCTTATCTGCTTTGTTTCGGAATGTGTACAATACATTACATTTTTTATTCACTATTACCATACAATACATAGATTAAGAATAAATGAAACAAATAATACAACATTAACCCAATTGAGCAGACAGATTTTTTCTAAACCCTGACCTCCTCAGGCCGGTATTTATGACCAGCAGTCATGCCTCTTAGGGTCTCATGGTATGAGACAGATGCAGGACATAAAAACACTCCTTTGCTATTTATTTTCATTTTGCAGCACCTTTATACCATAATATATAATTTTGCTTTACATCTTCACATTATTTATTTTCTCAAGTCATTTACTTTTGGTGAGATAACTAAAGTTTAGTTCATTTAACCCTGGCTATGGACTGATTGATCATTAGTTGTTACAAAGCATACACAAGACGGCGGGACAAACCAATATAGAAACAATTAGACAAACAAACATGAACTCGCAATAAACACCAGCGTGACTGCAAAAAAATCATCCAGCCTAATTTTTTAATCCGAATTAGGGAGATCTCAGTGGGTAGGGAAATATATATTTTAATCTGAAGCGCCTTCTGCCCAGACATACTTGTACAAGTGCTAAGAACGGAATCTGTTGAAGAGCAATAATTAATTTATTCTCAATCAGCAACCACCATGCGAATTTAGTGGTGCTCCGCCCTCGCCGTCCGCGGAGAGCGGAGGCTTTTTTTTATTTTTTTATTTACCCTGTTCTTCCAAACAACAGCCAAATTCCACAACCCATCTGTTATGAAACGCAGCTCGATGTCACACATTCCCGCATACCACTTTTCCATTTCTCAGCGTTTAAGTTTAGTTCCGAAAACGCAAATGGTGTGATTGAAGAGAATTGTGTGTCATTCCACGCTTCACCCTCTCTGTGCTTTCAGCCCCGCAGGGGGGGTGAAATCTCACACAGACACTCCCTGCAGCAGCTGCAGGCAGATCCAGGAGATGCCTGCTATGAAATTAACCAGTTAACCGCTGAAATCTCCAGAATTTGGCGATCTGTTTCAATACAGATGCATGGCATTTTTTAATGCAGAAGTCTACCCAAAAAAAATTGTGCAGCCGCTCAGTTTCACAGGTAATTTTATGATACCGTCAATCACAGATTCTGGTAAGGCAATGTCCAAATATAGATTTGAAATTACACTTACCAGTTCTGAAGATCTTTTGGTATCCTTGTTCGCGACGCCAATCTGATACGGAAACTTTAGAGCGGCGCAGGAAAGATGGACACTCTGGACTCAGTTTGTACAGTCAAACATCTTGAGGTTTATTTAGAGATTCACAGAAATACAGCCGGAGAGCTTCGCGATGATTATTTACAGTTGTTCACTGCAGATTACCACGCGGAACTCTGGAGAACACAAAGAATAGATTCTGAATATATAAGAAAGTGGGTTGGTCCGATTCTAACTCTGCCTAATCAATGCCAGATAATCAGAACAAAGGCTCCTCTGTGTCCACCATATTCATCATCCAGCAGACAAGAAAATAAACCTTTGACCTGTTACCCCGGTCAAGTTGCGAGCAAGCATATTGCAATTTAATGAGAAACAGATGGTTTGTAATAAAGACAGGTTTCTCAGGAGCACTAAGAAACCCAATATTACAAACATAATCAGGTTAAAATATTCTCTGACACTTTCTACATTTCAAACCTCAGTTACTTTAATACCTGTTGAAACATTACTCACCGGTCAACTTACAGTAGCCCCTTGGCCACTGATTCTGCATCTATGTTACCTGTTATAACTCAATCAATATTAGAAACATGTCAACATTCATCAAACAGTATCTTATCCCCAGATATGGAGCAGGTCAATTCTAAAACTGTCAATCAATGGTCAGATTGAACAATTGAGTTGGGGCAGCAGGTTCCTTTCAGTCCCTAAATGAAAAATGTACATTGTGAAGTTTACACTCCCCCTTTTTACACATGAACCTCATGTGTAACCATGGGTTATAAGAAAATACCAAACATTTTCCCAAATGTACATCCATCATTTCCACAGTAAACACTTCAGTGAGATGAAGTGTTTCTCTCCATCCTTCAGTCCTAAAAGAAACAGAATCTTCATGTTTTAGTTTGAGTTTCACATTCTGCAAACTGCCACCTCCTGTGGGAGTAAAATATCATCAAGTAGATTAGAAACGGGTAATAATATGTTAGTCCAAAAACATGCTTGGTTAGTTATTGTTTTAGAATCATGCAGTTACACTGATCACATGCCGGCATTCATTCACACTCACACTGTCAGGTTGTAAAGTCTTGGTCTGGACAGAGTCACCCCAGAGTCAGTCATTTACAGTGCCTTCTCAAGTTACACTGTCGGTCAGGGTCAAAGGTCAGTTGGTCTCAGTCTTTTTGGCCATGTGTCGTGCTCTGCAGAGACTTTGATATTTCAGCATAGGCCAGTATCCTTTGTCTACAAAAATCTGTCATATATGGAGCGCCATCATTAATTAATTCACGATTACAACTATAATTTTCCAGATATCTCTAACTTTTCATCGGAACAGCTGTTCCCCACATTCCCTGAAAAGTGTTAGCCAAAAAATGTCACTTCCTTATAGTACTACTACTGCAATTCATTTACACCTAATTAGTATTAAAATGTCTAATAGATCTATTTCAGAAACTTGTGCACTTAACTATTATCTTGTGTCAAAACATTACTTGGATCTGTGTAGCTCTGCATTTCATAGCTCATTATACCCATTTATCTTCAATTCTGGTCTACTTAAAAACAATGTTAAATTCTTTAGCAGTGTGTGGAACCTTGGGTGTCCGAACATGTAACAATTACTCCCTCCTTTATCAAGGATTTAAAAACAGAAGTCATTTCATATTTCCATCTTAAAGCCCTCCTATGGTAATCACTATGGCACAATGGTGAAATCAATAATTTATAGATTGGAATACTATATGTGGCTTGGCACTAGCTCTCCCTTTAACCTTATCCATTCAAATAAAGGTTTGTCTTATAGAGCGGTTCCTAAAACTACCCCTTTAATGGTGATCAATATTGTAACAACTAAGATCACTACTTTATTCACAAGTGAATAAAAATCTCTTGAAGAATGATTTGTTAACATGATGAAAAGATTGAAGAATATGGTTATATAATGTCATGTATCCCCCTTTATCCCTCAGTGTGTTTTAGGATGATTCTCATTTTACTTTAATAGTTACCTTTTTACTGCTATTTTTAATTCACCAATTGATTAATTCATGGTTAATACAAAAGACCTCATGAAAAAAACGACAACAAGAAGTGAGGATACCCGGCCCGGAGGAAGCCCGGGGTCCCTTTCTGGAGCCAGGCCCAGAAGGAGGACTCGACGGCGAGCGTCTGGTGGCCGGGCTTGCCACGGAGCCCGGCCGGGCCCAGCCCGAAAAGGCAACGTGGGCAACACCTCCGCTTCTCCGTCCCGCGGGCCCACCACCTACGGGAAACAGCGATGGGGTCGGGTGCGCTGCCAGAAGGGTGGCAGTGAAAGCGGAGGGTCTCGACGGACCAGACCCGGGCGACAGAAGCTGGCTTTGGGGACGTGGAACGTCACCTCTCTGGGGGGGAAGGAGCCGGAGCTTGTGCGGGAGGTGGAGCGTTACCAGTTGGATCTGGTTGGGCTCACCTCTACGCACAGCGCCGGCTCTGGAACCTTACTTCTGGATAGGGGTTGGACTCTATTCTTCTCCGGAGTTGCTCAAGGTGTGAGGCGCCGGGCGGGTGTGGGGATACTCACAAGTCCCCGGTTGGGTGCTTCGTTGTTGGAGTTTACCCCAGTGGACGAGAGGGTCGACCTCCCTACGCCTGCGGGTTATGGGGGGGAAAACTCTGACTGTTGTGTGTGCTTATGCACCCAACAGCAGTTCAGAGTATACGGCCTTCTTGGAGACCCTGGAAAGAGTCCTGTATGGGGCTCCTGAAGGGGACTCTTTAATCTT
Organism: Pogonophryne albipinna; assembly: GCA_028583405.1. NCBI lineage: Eukaryota > Metazoa > Chordata > Actinopteri > Perciformes > Artedidraconidae > Pogonophryne > Pogonophryne albipinna. The sequence goes on along the minus strand of CM053245.1, from coordinate 1,134,430 downwards.
GCTGGGAGACTTCAACGCACATGTGGGCAATGATGGAGACACTTGGAGGGGCGTGATTGGGAGGAACGGCCCCCCTGATCTGAACCGGAGTGGTGGTTTGTTACTGGACTTCTGTGCTAGTCATGGATTGGCCATAACAAACACCATGTTCGAACATAAGGATGCTCATAAGTGTACGTGGTACCAGAGCACCCTAGGCAGAAGGTCCATGATCGATTTCGTTATCGTATCATCGGACCTGAGGCCGTATGTTTTGGACACTCGGGTAAAGAGAGGGACGGAGTTGTCAACTGATCACCATCTGGTGGTGAGTTGGGTCGAGTGGCGGGGGAAGCCTCTGGATAGACCTGGTAAGCCCAAACGTGTAGTTCGGGTGAACTGGGAACGTCTGGAGGGGGCCCAAGTTCAGGAGGCCTTCAACTCACACCTCCGGCGGAGCTTTTCAGGCATTCCTGTGGAGGTTGGGGACATTGAACCAGAGTGGTCGGTGTTCAAAGCCTCTATTGCCGAAGCCGCGGCGGGGAGCTGTGGTCTCAAGGTCCTAGGTGCCTCAAGGGGCGGTAACCCTCGAACCTCCTGGTGGACACCGGTGGTCAGGGAAGCCGTCCGACTGAAGAAGGAGGCCTTCAGGGATTTGTTATCCCGGGGGACTCCCGAGGCAGTTGCAAGGTACCGACAGGCCCGAAGGGCAGCAGCCTCATCCGTGGCCGAGGCAAAGCAGCGGGTGTGGGAGAAGTTCGGAGAGGACATGGAGAAGGACTTTCGGGCGGCACCAAAGTTGTTCTGGAAAACTCTCCGACACCTCAGGAGGGGGAAGCAGGGAACCATCCAAGCTGTGTACAGTAAGGATGGGACGTTGTTGACCTCAACTGATGGAGTGTTGGGGCGTTGGAAGGAACACTTTGAGGAACTCCTGAACCCGACAACTCCGCCCTCTATGTTAGAGGCAGAGCTGGAGTATGATGGGGGATCGGCGCCAATCTCCCGGGGGGAGGTCACTGAGGTTGTTAAACAACTCCACAGTGGCAAAGCCCCGGGGGTGGATGAGATCCGCCCAGAAATGCTGAAGGCTCTGGGTGTTGAGGGACTGTCATGGTTGACACGTCTCATCAACATTGCGTGGAAGTCGGAAACAGTACCGAAGGAGTGGCAGACCGGGGTGGTGGTTCCCATTTTTAAAAAGGGGGATCAGAGGGTGTGTGCCAATTACAGAGGCATCACACTACTCAGCCTCCCCGGGAAAGTTTACTCTAAGGTACTCGAAAGGAGGGTCAGGCCGATTGTCGAACCTCAGATTGAGGAGGAACAATGCGGATTCCGTCCTGGTCGTGGAACGACGGATCAGCTTTTTACTCTCGCAAGGATCCTGGAGGGGGCCTGGGAGTACGCTTATCCGGTCTACATGTGTTTTGTGGACTTGGAGAAGGCGTATGACCGGGTTCCCAGGGAGTTACTGTGGGAGGTGCTGCGGGAGTATGGGGTGAGGGGGTCTCTACTCAGGGCCATCCAATCTCTGTACTCCCAAAGCGAGAGCTGTGTCCGGGTCCTCGGCAGTAAGTCGGACCCATTTCCGGTGAGGGTTGGCCTCCGCCAGGGCTGCGCTTTGTCACCAATCCTGTTTGTAATATACATGGATCGGATTTCGAGGCGTAGTCATGGGGGAGGGGGTCTGCAGTTCGGTGGACTAAGGATTGCACCACTGCTTTTTGCAGATGATGTGGTTCTGATGGCTTCATCGGTCTGCGACCTTCAGCACTCACTGGATCGGTTCGCAACCGAGTGTGAAGCGGCTGGGATGAGGATCAGCACCTCCAAATCTGAGGCCATGGTTCTCAGCAGGAAACCGATGGACTGTCCACTCCAAGTAGGGAATGAGTCCTTACCCCAAGTGAAGGGGTTCAAGTATCTCGGGGTCTTGTTCTCGAGTGAGGGAACAATGGAGCGTGAGATGGGCCGGAGAATCGGAGCAGCGGGAGCGGTACTGCAGTCGCTTTACCGCACCGTTGTGACGAAAAGGGAGCTGAGCCAGAAGGCAAAGCTCTCTGTCTACCGGGCCATTTTCGTTCCTACCCTCACCTATGGTCATGAAGGATGGGTCATGACCGAAAGAACGAGATCGCGGATACAAGCGGCCGAGATGGGTTTTCTCCGCAGGGTGGCTGGTGTCTCCCTTAGGGATAAGGTGAGAAGTTCGGTCATCAGGGAGGGACTCGGAGTTGAGCCGCTCCTCCTTCGCGTTGAAAGGAGCCAGTTGAGGTGGTTCGGGCACCTAGTTAGGATGCCACCTGGGCGCCTCCCTAGGGAGGTGTTCCAGGCACGTCCAGCTGGGAAGAGACCAAGGGGTAGACCTAGGACCAGGTGGAGGGATTATATCTCTTCGCTGGCCTGGGAGCGCCTTGGGATCCCCCAGTCAGAGCTGGTTGATGTCGCCAGGGAAAAGGAAGTTTGGGGCTCTCTGCTGGAACTGCTACCCCCGCGACCCGACCACGGATAAGCGGAAGAAGATGGATGGATGGATGGATGGTTAATACAACTTTTTATCTTCACTTATTTATCAAGTCAATTCAAGTTCTTTAAATGTGCGCTTATAAGTGTGTTTATGTGTAAACACACTCATTCCCGTTGATTCCCTTCTCCTCTCCTCTGGTTTATCTCAAGCCGTGATCCCTGGCCACCTCACATTCTCGACCAACTCCCCTGATTCTGACTCCTCCCCCTTCGTCCATCAGCTGTCACTCTTTGAGGCAGCCATCTGCCCAGCTACATCTGCAGCCCCCATCATGCCACTGTTCTTGCACTGCTTTGCACTTCATCTCCTCCTTCACAGTCTCTCTGCTGCTTTATGGAGGGCGGATTCTGCTCTCATGTCCCACACTTTGCTCTTGTTTGAGGGACTGATAGATCTCTGCCTGTCAGCAAGCTATTTGGTTCTGGATGCCACAGGTGGAGATAGTTCTGGATGCAGTTCTTATTGTTGTTGTTGGTTCAGCTCTGGTTCTCTGTCTGGTCTATTGAGAAGGAGGAGTCTCCTGTTGGGTTAGGCCTTTGATTGCTCAAGCGGATCGGGGTCTTAGCCGTCTGACATGCAGAGAGAGAGAGTCCAGGTCTCGGGACGCATTACCTATAGAAATTCTAGCACACTGAGGTTAAATAAATCCAACCCTTTCCACTCCGTCTCATTCTAATCATACTATCTGTCTTAGTAGTTAAATGCCATCCAAACAACACAATTAATGTCTACTAATGATATTACATAAACTCCCTCTAATAATCGTTTCATCCATTGTGACATATTAACCCAAACTAAGTTTCTCAACACCCACATGTTTCCAGCATCGCATATTCCACACACTATGAAAGAACCCCTCCACATTCAAAAATCCCACTGCTATCTAGCAACAATTGTAAAGTTGCAGAGCACACTAATCAGATCACAGTAATGTAATTTGACCCAAGTGTAGGCCTATTTCGTTCCTAAAAATGTTAGCAAACACCAAACTCCAACTACAACATTTGTAGATAAATTGATTTAGCAAAATGAAATCTTATGTAATTCAAAATGTGACAAAAGAACAATGATTTGTCTTACACAAGATTGTGTTCTAACAGAATGACTCTTGACCTCATGTGGCCTGAAGAACAAAAGGAGCTCTCAACATTGGGGGAAGGGTGGGGATCACTCAACACATGTGCAGATATAAACCACACTGCTTGGAGACTGAGTTCAATAAAAACTAAACCATACGACTTGTAGTCTGGCTTCAATAAAAATGTAACACCTCATGTCCTATTATTTTATCGTGTAGGAATCGGAGATCAGTACAAGCCTTTTCTCTAGCCCCCTGTTTGATTCCACCTAAAATCAATCTCTTAATCTGTTCCCATTGCTCCCGGTAACTCCCTGGAATTTCAGAATCGTCTTTACCATTCTGACGTTCCATATTCACTTCGCTTTTATTTATCTGACTTAATTAATATGTGTTCACTTGTATTAATATACTGGGCTATTGTCGTTGTTACTATTAACGTGCTTCCCGTCTTCAATACCGGCCAGCAATGTAATGATTAAACTCCAAGCTTGAAGCTAAACCATATAAAAATGTCAAAGGGGTGTTACCCCCTTTCAGCCACTAGATGGCAGCAGCAGACCACAAATGAGCTTCACTCTTCTGAGTGCATTTTTGAGCTCCGCAGACAACCGCTCACACAGGTATTTTAGGTAAAAATCACACAGATTTATTCCCCGTACAGTTTGTCCAGCTTTTATAATGTGATGCTCCGACACTGTTAAAGAATGTGACCATTCCATGGGGTATAAACCCAGGACGCGAAGAGCCCTTCATCACACGTTAGCTTTTCAAATTAAGTTTACAGTCAAAGGGAAACGAGAGCCGGTCCCGTCACAATTTTGGTGAGGTCCGCGTTCTCTCCCTCGATTTAACATATAACAGACCTCTGGCTTTTAGCTTTTCAGCCTTGATCCGTTATTTAACCCCAGTTTTAAACGGCGACCCGATCTAAAATATTGAGTTTCCAGGTTTTGTCGTGCAGGAATGAAACCTCGCAACCCACAAACTGCACCGTCTCCACGCCACTCAGGAATAAACTACCTGTAGATCCACGCCAAACTGCTCTATTTACGTTACGCAGGACTTTCCGTCTACCTGGCGATCAACGTTTACGTTTTGTATATAACTTTCCTAACATAGTAAAATATGCATTGTATATTCCATTTAAACTTTAAAAACACTGTGAAACGCCTACAGACAATCCTAAAGTTTTAGCGTATCCAATTACAGACAGTCGATTTTCATACCAGGCGTCTGCAATACCTTATGTGTATAGTCGTGCAGGGCCCTGCTGATTGTCTGAGATGTTTGAAAGCGTTTGTTCCCGACCCATTCCGGTCGTCTGGATTCTTCCTCAGCTTAGTTCGAATCAGGCACGTCGAGTCACCAATTGATAGAGATTAAAAGGTATAACTGGTCCGCTTTTCAAATCTCCGCGCGTCCCTACCAAGCTGGTTATAATACAGGAAGGAATCCAGAGCTACCAAGTAACCGTTAAACAATAATCTACTTTAATGGTAATATGACAATGCAATACAATCAATACAGTACAAATTCAATACAGTTATCTTTGGGATCCCGAATTTACCTGATGATCACTTGAGCCAGCCAGAGAAAAGAGGCTGAACCCAGCGTGTGTCTGTGTTTTATACTTGTCTTACAATGGGAGGAGTTATCTGATCCTCCCTTTTGGACCTCCTTGATTGGCAGCCCAAATATCACAAACACCTCAGATCTTAGGTTTCCCCAATCACTGTAGGTCAGCTCCATTATCTCTAGATCTAAGTTGGATGCAAACCAAGACATGCTCTTACCTTCCCCCCATCTCCCTTTGTCCTCAAAAACACATGTCAACAGGCCCCAAATCCAGCTCACAGTTTTACACAGATTATTTCCCATTTAAGCTTATTCATAGTTTGCTAACATGAATACATACAAATATTTCACTTCAACATATACATACACCTATATATACACAGTTAAAAAGTTCTTACTGTCATCATGGCAGCCATGTCTTTTAACTTCTTGCCCTGCTGCCCCGATTGTTTCGAGAACACCCTCAGCAGACTTGCGGAGTGTAGGTCAAGCTGTGACAGGAACCTTGACTGTAGAGGCATAGTTGTAATCCACTTGAACTCTGCGTTAACCTGAAACAAAATGAAACTATTTTTTAACAACACGGCCCACTGACATGCACACATTTGTTTAATTAAACTTACACCTGCCAATCACCAGCAGTATGGGCTGTGTGTTTCTGTTGTCAAGGAGGTATAATAAGAACTTGTGCTACACAAAACTTGCAGTCATTTTAATTTGTGACGTCATCGTCTTCTTACACATTTGAGCCAGCAATGCAGTGAAGCATCAGCTTTTCAACATCCAGCATTCATTTGCACCTACTTCTGAACAACATCCTAATGGGGCCAAGCATTACTCTAACAGTTGCATATACCATCTACAGCACAAAAAGTTACACCATTATTTTTTTACTCTCCTCCATTACATCAAAGAGAGCTGGCCATCTCTCTTGTACATCACTGGTCATGGGAACATCACTAATGACTTCTTGTCTTCTCAATGCAAATGTTCTCTCCATTTTAGCCCTAACTGTCTCTCTGTTATTACGCTTCTTGCTATCATCTTCTCCAAGGACTGGGCGCATTCTCCAAGTGGAAAGTCAGGGCAGTAGGCCACTTCACCCCTCTTTGGTTTCTTGACTTTAAAGGCAGGAGAACGTTTGCCTTCAGGTTTATGTTTCAAAGTATTTACATATACTTCAGGACATCCCACTTTCCGGAGATGTGTACGGTAGTTGGACAACTTGTATTTGAGACTAGTCTTCCATCCCCCATAGCCAGAGGCTGAGCCTTTTTCTTGTAAACATGGATGCCTCATGACGAGCGCCTCTGCAACTTGGTCAAACTCCCTGTCTGTGGCGTAGACTTTGTGCTTAACCATCTCCTGAATCAACCCCTCTAGTATATCAGACTTGAGCTTTGAATCAGGGATCAACAGTGTCCCTTCTTCTCCGAGAACTCCGTGGGCCTTCTCAAGCTTAATCTCTGCATCATAAGAAAAACGGGGAACATGGAAGAAATCTGGCCATGAAGACCGCGAAGAAGTGGACTCTGGAGATGTGAGAATCACGGTGCTGTCGTCTAGAGAAGATGTGGTTTCATCAGGATGACTGGTTGGTGGAAAGGAGCAACTGTCCACACATTGATCTGCACCAGCATTGAGAGGTCTGCAGGATGTGTATATGACCTTGACTGTAGCTTTGTCTTGTATTTCTCCCATGGAAGTTAAGTTCATAAATTCATTGCCAAAAAGCGTGTCCATGAACTGCAGCTGAAAGGGTTCCTTTACATTACACTGAGTCATTATCTCATTCTCCAGTTCTTAAGGTGTGCATTAATGTGAGCCCAGTAATACCTTTCCGAGACAAGATCCTTACAATGACATAACTGGCACTTAAATATACAGCTCTTGGATTGATAACTGGTTTTAGTCACATGAAATCTATTCAAATGAATTAAAAGCGCATTCCACGTTCTAAAAGTGCAAGGGCAGCTTACACAAGGAAAACGATTATTATTCCCATAATATCTATGTTTCACTCGATAATGTTTTAATATTTGGGACCTACTTGGTAAAACTGAGGGGCAGGCCTTACAACGCCACATTCACAGCAACATTCTGGAGAACTTGCAGCACCATTCACTGCAAAAGAGAAATGAAAACAAAGAAGGATTAATGTCAAATGAGAAAATGCTGACAAAAATGCAAGACAAGCTGTCAAAATGAAATATGAAACATCAATCAATAATAAAATGGGGAAGGTCTAAGTAACAGTAGTGACACAACTGTTTTAAAAGCACTTCAAAAAGTGTGACACATCACACAATGGCCAATCACATAACCGAGTGGAAGGGGGTTAAACCAAAATACAATTGTATTCTCACCACATAAATTTGAGCCCATAGTAAAAGCGCCGACTCCAGATAGGCAGAGTTCGCGTTTCAATCTGCAGCAACAAAGAGCAACACAAAAAACACTTATACAATGCAAAACTGTATTTCTATAAACACAAATAGTAAATACTCTACAGGTCAACAGATTATGTTTTTTTGAGGGATGATGCCAATCTTTTTTATAGCAGAGCAACAAATAGCCAATATACATTTCTGCATCTGAAAATGTAAATGACACCATTTCTCTCTTCAATGTACATATATATTTAGGGCTGGGTACCTACCGAAATAACCTGGTACCAAGTAGTATCGACTTCTCAAGTCAAAGGATACCTATCCTTATCATAATAATCACTGCTACATGGGGCACTGGGAAAGTCCGATGATGTCAGTCTGCATTACAATTAGCCATGTGCTGCATAATAATTAGCCATATGCTTCTGGTAACTAGAGCATATAGCCTATCTGTATCACCTAGAATGACGCACACACATGCGTCATATACATGCCCTAAAGCTGACGCACCGGACTGCTAACCATGCTAAGCCGTTAGCCCCTAAGTAGCCGTTAGCCCCTAAGTAGCCGTTAGCCCCGTTAGCACGTTTCGCTAAGTGGTGATTTAGAGCTTGGTGTTGGAATTCTGTTTCGTTTAGGTAAAAATTGTTAATATTGTCAGTTAGCCGAGTTTCTTCCCGATAACTGGGTATTACATATTCATAGTTTGTTAAATGTTAAGAAGCCCTCAGACCAGTGGCGGCTGGTGGAAAATATTTTTGGTGGGGCTGTTGATATAGTGCAGGGGTGGGGAACCTCCGGCCTCCGGGCCGTATACGGCCCGCGAGACAATTTGGTACGGCCCTCAAGGTAATTTATAAACACACGCAAAAAAGAAAAAAATGTAAGAAATCTAGACCGCAAACAAATTAAACAAGCGAGTGCCTGTTTTTCCTGGCCACGGTCAGGGTCCTTGAACACAACACGAGCCTAACGTGTCATCACGTGGTATATGTCTCGACTGACAGGGGTGCAGTTCTGACGGAGAGCACCAGAACGCCACTCCAGCACTTCACAAATTGCAGTACCCATAAGGAGCCATACACATGCTGCAGTTTCTGCGTGTCTGTGTCTTTAGTTGAAAGCCCAGTGGCGATCTGCTCATCTATCATACTGATCATACAGTCAATAACTTTGTTGTTATTAGCATCTGGTTAGCTAGCTATGCTAACGAATATAAGAAGCTTTTTCTACAACCAGTGAGGTAAAGGCACATCTTTATATGATCATTATAGTTATAAAAAAATAAGAGAATTCTGCAGGTCTCCCTTGAAAAAGAGATCATTGATCTCAATGGGATTTTACCTGGATAAATAAAGGTTTTTGAATTGAGAATAAAGTAAACGGGTATAAAATACTATATGACAGTAAAAAAAAGTTGTTATTAATAAACAAAAATACAGTTTGAAAGGAGAGTGATTTGTCAAATATTCATAAAGAAAAATAAATCTGCTTACAGTTCTGTTTCATCTGGGTGTTGAGAGATGTATCCATAGATCTCCTCATGTTGCTCTCAAAGTGCACCAGATTGATGCTTTTAACTTCAACATTTAAAAAAAAATCTTCCCGTGGGACCATGCCCCCCGGACCCCCCTAGAGGAGGTTAGGTCCCCCCCCACTTAAATCATGTTCACATGGATAGGAAACTAAATACATTTGCACACATCTTGTGTCCATATCTTTCTGTTTTGGTGGTCACGCCACACCGTGCACGTGCATGCATACGCGAGTCATGGTGAGATATCTGGATTAAGAGGTTGCTTTTTCTTTGCATAGAATGAAATGAATGGGCTGTGCTTTTAGTTTTTTTAAGCAGAGGTCAATAATTTGTACGGCCCTCTGAGGATATTGTAAACATTGAAATGGCCCTTGAGAGGAAAAAGGTTCCCCACCCCTGATATAGTGAGTACAAATTTTTTTTTTGGGAGAAATGGCGCGTTTCCAGTGCAGCGCGGAGCTCGCTTTAAGCGTGCCGAGCCGTGCGGGGCCCGTTTTTGGTTGCGTTTCCACTTGGCCTAATACCGGCTAGCGGGTCCCAATTCACAGTTTTTCTGGCTCCATAAAATCGTGGTTCTAGGGCCAGGAACAACCAGGCTGAGTCGGGCTGAGTATGCTAAACTAGAGAGAGAATCGCTGGCAAGGGGGCTACAACTACAACAAGATGAAAATATTTGACTGTGATTTAATTGTAATACACATTTCAAAATGATGCCGAAGTGACAACATACTGATACCGGTTAGTAAAAACCATGAATTAATGCTTTGACAAGTCTGCAGACAGACGGCAGGCGAAAAACCCTTTTAAAATGCGTGTTTTCTAAATGGAGCTTGGCTAAGCTAACGTTATATATGCTCCGACCGTCCACACTCACAACAACGGCCTATACCAGGGGTGCCCAACCTTTTTTTAACCGAGAGCTACTTTTAAAGTTGCCAGTCTGCCGAGATCTACCAGTCCAAATAGAGAGGCGTAGCCATTACTGACAGCCTACTACCAGGTAAATACACACTTCTACTTGTATAAAACTGACCTTTGTACGATTAATACTTCATAAAATACTGCGGATCCTTTATCTTACCTCTTTCTAATCTACACACATACAAGTATTTAACTGAAGTTACACAACAGTGTTGTTGATACAGAGTGTATTCACACGTCACACTACAGTGGGTAATGTTTTCAAGAAACATTGAACAGAGCTGCCACATATGACACAGGACAAAAAGAAAAGACTCTGAACCCTTTCTTTGCCATTATATAAAAATAGTGTTGCTACAAAAGTATAAATGAGGCTTACTAATAAGACAACTCAGATCTGAAGCTACACAGGAATCCGCTGCCAAAGTGCAATAAAAAAGACAAAATTAATAGAATCAAACCCTTTTTTTGTTGCATTTTTGTAGAGTATAAAAAGAAATGCCTTTAAAATAGGATGCAAGCAACACTAGTTTCTTAACCTGAATTGATGATAGACTATTTATTTAAGTTTGCATTCTTATACTATTTTGTACAATAATTATAATGAATAAGTTCAAACAAACTCAAACTTACAGCTGATTAGTAACGGTATCCAACTTGAGTTTTTATTATATCAAAAACCTGTTGAAATGCTACTGTTATTTTTACTGTCCCCAAAAAGCGCGTCGGCAGCCTCCAGGAAAGCTTCTTTCACAACTTTGCCGTCTTTGAAAGACTTCATGTGTTTCGCAAGAACGTGACTGACACGATAAGATGCTCTGGTAGCAGCCTTGCTCTTGTTGTTGGGCCTGGTGAAAATGGACTGCTGTGCATTTAGCTGTCCTTTCAGGCCCCTCCCCTTTTGGGAGCGTCGGGCAGAATTAGGAGGGAATTCCGTCTCATAGCGTTTGTGCACTGTTTTGAAATGCCGCTCCTAAATTACCCTTCTTCGATAAAGCCACGCTCGCATTGCAGATGAGACAGATGGACTTTGAATTGGAATAGATACAAAAATAATCATCCTCCCACTCGGAGTGAAAATTATATATTTTGGGCTTTTTTGCTTCTGCCATAATTGTGGTCTTGTGTGTGTGCACTGCGGACTGTTACTCCTGTTGTTGACACGGACAACGTCAGCGAAATAGTGCCCACTGCCGACCTGCCACGCCCCGGCACATGGGGTCTAGCCGGCCAATCACAAAGCTTTGATGCGTTCAAGTGCATTATTCTGGCACGGGAAGATTATGTTATAGGACATTAACGATAAAACAGAATATTGTTGTTCTATTTTTAGACACATCTCGCGATCGACTGGGAATCTCCCCGCGATCGAGCCGGTCGATCGCGATCGACTGGTTGGGCACCCCTGGCCTATACAGACATAAATAAACCAGCGACTGTATTCTCCATGACACAGACAGTCTGTGGTTGGTACTTGTTTAACTTTTGTCTAGTTTCTGAACAGATCGTATCTGTCCCCGGCTGTTTGAAGAGCAAGCATGGGAAACAAAAGACAGCATTTACCTGTTTGCATCCAGCTAGCCATGCCTTTCTGGTGTACCAGCTACGTGAGAAGCCTCGTTGATATGTTTTGTCTTTTTCACGAGCTTGCTGCGATATATACAAATCGGGGTGGTCCGGTCCAAGGTCTTTAAGTATCAATTTATCTCCCAAACTTCTCCTTTCGAAAGGATTGGAGAGTAGCTCTTGCTCGACTCCACCTGCACACAAAGCCATTCTCATCCAACTACTGCGTCACCTTGGTCACTCACGAGTCTAAAAAACAACTCACGTCAACGCACGTAAGCAACGTGGGCGCCAACGTGAGCGCCCTCGTGACCAAAATATTTGACGGCGCTGATTGGCTGAAATTATGTTTCGGCGGCACAGTTTACTATTGAGATTTTTGCAACGTGCTGGTTGCTGCTGTTTGGCTCGGGGGCTCCTTGCATGGCGCCTGGTAATGATAAACTAATGCCACGGGCAAGGCCAGGCAGGAAACATGTGACTAATCAGTAACTTTAGACATCGTAACACAATTTTAAACGAGATTTTATTATAGATTATACATTTTACTGATACCAATTGTATGATATTTACCTTGTTCATTAAAAAATATATCTAAAATATATATATTTTAGAAAAAAAAAATTGGATTTTTTTTTTTTATTATTTCATATATTTTTTTGTACGTGGGAAGAGGTGGGGCGGCGCCCCTAGCGCGCCTATGGGCCGGCCGCCACTGCCTCAGACACTGTTTCTTGTAAGATGTTGCATCTGCACCGCCGCGGTGGGGGCAATCGGGCTTAACAGGTTTTAAGGGTAGCCTACTGGTATCATAATTCTGTTAAACAATACCCACACTTCTAATCCTGTTATTTACAGATAAAATACATACTCACCACAGAACTTGAGCCACAGCGGAGGCACTACGGTCGTCTGACAGCAATCTGCTGCAGCAAAAACAGCATTGACATTAAAAAGCATGGCCGTTTTTCCCTTGCTAACATTTCGCATAACTTTGGAGCATGGCTTGGTTAAAACGTGAGCGCCCCAGCCTCTTAACGACAGTAATGTAAACTCGTACTGCTCGTTGACCAAAAGCTTTTGTTTGAAAACTAATGTTAATCCTAATGCTACGTTAGCTAACAATGGCTAAATTAACAGATAGCATTAAGTAGCTACGAACCAACACACCTTGCAGCGGGCCACACCCGACTGACTAACGTTACTGTTGGGGCGGACATTTTCACAGAGTAAACGTAGCACACGGTAATTCAACAGCACAAGAGCAAAGAACTTCATGACAGTTCATTAACTTATGTTGGTGACTTTCAATGCAGTATACTACATATGGTTACGCATTAACTAATATTCCAATGTATTCCAGCCATCCATACTTACCGATCCGAGCTGAGTGACAGAGCTGCCTTCCTTGCGGCTGTCTTCTTCCAAAAAGAAATGCATTGCGCGCGATTTCGCGGGGTATTGCGGTGGAATTGATACATTTATTTGATTGACTCATTTTATCCCAACATGACCTAAACACGTTCATGTACTCTCTCCTCATACAATGTAGATTCTACACAATACTATTACGTTTTGCATCGGAACATGATACAATTGTATAACATTCAGGCTTGGATAAATCCAACAGATGGCCAGTGCCCCTTTTTTCAGTGTGTGTTCGAGTCCAAGTCAAGTCCGAGTCACAAGTCTTCATGTATTAATCTTCGTGGATATATGTGTTGAAATGTAGCTGCTCCTCTACATTGCTTTTATCCTGTCATGTTATACTAATCTGTCTATTGAACTGCTGTGAAGCGAGTTTGGCTACAACTCTTGTAATAGGTGCTATACAAATATAAAGCTTATTACTAATATTAATATTATTGTAAATGACCTTTAATATGTCCAACTATATTTAAAATGAGTTAACTTTTAGAGAAGTGATTATATTTGTATGCCAATATTTTCCGATGGTAAAGTTTTCGTTTTGCCCTTTTATTTTGATAGTAATAAGATCGGGACTCTTATTTTGAAGGAACTTTTACCAGTTAAATCAGTTTACTAATAAAGATTTAGCCCCAGAAAGCACATGGCTACTTAACATGCAAAATGACGTCATTCTGCATGTTAAGTAGCCATGTGCTTTCGTGTTATCGGCTGAATCTTTATTTATTGATTAGATCACGTTACTCTGATGATAGTGTTCAAGACAGCCTATATGTCTGAACTCGATCCTTAGAGTAATGTGTTACGGAGCCTTCTCTTCAATATTGTTTCCACATAACAAGCATTTTGCGCTGCTCTTTTCCAATGTGGAAGCAGAATGTGTGAAAGCATACAGCATGATGCGGGGTGTGTCCTAGACATTTTTAGACTAGAACAGTGGGGGCCAGTACGTGAACTCGCCTCACAGGTGCACACGCCAGGATCGAGGACATCAGACTCCAGAGAAAACTTGCTCGAGTCGAGTCCAAGTCGGAGCGTCAATGTACAAGTCGAGTCCGAGTCATCGTGGGGGGGGGGGAATTCACGAGTCCGAGTCCAAGGCCCCGTCTCAGGTCGGTTAAATGAAATCCTTGCTTCCCTCACTTGCGTCGTTTCCCTGCGTCTAGTCCCTCCCACCAGGGAAGCATGAAGGGACAAGGAAACCACGAGAAGCAGGCAGGGGCGGTTCTAGGGGGGTGCAGGGGGGGCCAGTGACCCCTAACACTGACCTCTGACCCCCCTGTGGCCCCCCTAACAATGAAAAGTTTTATTTTTTTTAAATGTATATTTTCTGATACTCGGTTTGCCAAAAACCGCAGGATTTTGTTGCAGTAATGTGAGATTGTGCAGACACCCTTATGTAAAGTAGAGATGTAACTGTTCATTGCCTTTATTTTTATATAAATATGGTGTTAGTGCAATGTTTGCACTATAACTTAAGCTAAAGCTAACAGTAATAACTATAAGATCTATCTGAAATAAATAAGTGTACTGAAACAAATACCAATAACTGTATTGCATTGTTTTCTTATGCGCAATTACTTCATACTGTCTAGTTCTCTTTTTCGTCCTGCATTTATTGGGACCCCCTCAGAAAATAACTGGCCCCCCAGTGGCCCCCCCAGTCAAATTGGTCTAGAACCGCCACTGGAAGCAGGGAAATTAGGGATGCGTTCCGATAATCCAAAAATCAGCTCCTAAATTCTAACCCTATCTCCTATTCCTTGACCTCTGAGTGAAACGTCACGGGGTTAAGGGATAGTGGATAGGAGAATTCAAAAGGATTTAGGAGAAGAGACTGCGGTACTTTAGAGAATCCAAATGCACTTTCACTATCCGACGTGTTTATGATGCGCCAGCGGACGTCATGAATGTGCGTCTGCTGCTGTGGGGAAACTATGGAAACTACAGTTTTCTATACAGCGGACTACAACATGGATGTTTAATAAGAAGGAGGGACTACTGTAAACTCATCTAGAGACTCTGCACCGTGCTCTGATGCTGTTGCTTTATACTTTATGAACGTGGACAACAGAGAAACATATTATTCATGACCAAAGTTGGAATTGAAATAAAAAAGGAAAGTGAAACTTATGCTCGTCACCCTCTCCCTCCGGTCCACATTAATACAAATGATCCCAATACGTATGATTGTATGAACTATGAAAAGATCTTAAAATCAATACAAATGTATTTATTATAAACGTTAGTCCTTAACATCTATCAGTGTGTATATCACCATTCAAACATCTTTTAAAAGTTGAACAAACTCCACACAGCTCAGTAAAGACTGTGAAATGTTGACTTTATTTGATCATTTCAGTCAAAACTAACGTTCATATTTCTCTTTTTGATTATAATACTGATGAACGTTCAAAACAAAGCACTTTGGCAACTTACCACATACGTTTTAAAATGCTTAATGAGCACCGTAACTTTCATGATATCATTTCTCCGTCATAATCGTTTGTTTCCGTGAACGGCCGACTGTTGAGTGACGGCAAATGCTACAGCTGCAATGCATTGTGGGGCAGCATTTTCTCCTCTCCTTTCGTCAAGGGAGGTCCAGTGGTTCCTAAGCTAAAGGAGGTTATAAAGGAAGTTTGAAACCTCCTTTCCTTTCATTTGGAGAATTGGAACGGCACTTATCATGGCTGCCACTGAGGGACTTCCGGGTCATTTCACTTGGTTAGGAAGGTTCCTAAGCTAAATGGACTATTGGAACGCAAGCCAGCTCTGGCCCCGTTGTTTTCACAAACACCCCCGCCACACATTGTAGACCCCAATAAATAAAATAAAATAAGAACTCATTCTCAAAAAAGATAAACGCCATTCTTAAAATTTATAAACAAACAATAGTTTGATTAATATTGATTAGAGTGCACAATAGAAATATAATAATCCAGAGAAGAAAAAGAGATATGTTATCTATCAAACCCAGTTTAACATTCATTGGATTGCACACTTTGTTTGTTTGTGTGGATATGTAGCACATTAACATTTTAAATAGCACTTAATGATTGACTGAATGGAAATGACAATAAATGAAAATGTAAAACGAAAAAAGCGATCATGAAAATGTTTCCAACAAATGAATAAAATGATTTTTGAGCACTTGGTTGTTCAGATATATCACATATTTGTAACTAAATGATACATGAATTGAAACAAAACACAGTATAAACTGAGGAGTGACTCGTGAGTTTCATGTGTTTTCTTCACTCCGCTGGGAAACTGCTCTCATGTCAAGAAGCATGAGATTATGCAAATCACCATCTTTGATTTGCTACATATCCATATGTGAGGGTCTAAGGACAGAGGGTCTAAGGACAGAGGGTGTCGTATTGTCATACTGATATTCTGTACACACTGTGAAGACCACTGAGACAAATGTAACATTTGTGATATTGGGCTATATAAATAAACATTGATTGATTGATCAATGCATGCACTGCATCGTCCAATCAGTGAGCAATACACAGTAAGGGGGCGGGGTGAGTGTCTGAGGATTTCATCGGAGGATGGACTGGTGGTTCCTCGATTATCGCTCCTCCATTATCGCTCCTCGATCCTCCGGCAGAAATAAGAGCCATGGGACGGTACTCAAGATGGCGCAGACGAATCAACTTCTGGTGAGACCGAGGAGCGAGGAGCGAGGAAATGAAAATAGTCGACCTGAGACAGGGCCCAAGTCGGAGCGTCAATGTACAAGTCGAGTCAGAGTCATCGTGGGGGGGGAAATTCACGAGTCCAAGTCATCGTGCGCGAGAATTCATGAGTCCAAGTCTGAGTCGCGTCTGTCGTGGCTTCCTTCCTTGTTTTTCAACCAAGCCACTAGACGCCTTAAACAGACAGTTCTAACTCGTTTCTCTCCTTAAATTACTCACAGTTTGAAGTGTTGCTTGGCCTCCGATGGTTTAGAAGATGTTGTGATGTATTTGCTCAAAAATAAAATAACAAACTTTTGCACATGCAACAAAGAAAAATAGGCCTTTACAATATTCAAAAGAAATAGGCAAAACTCAAATAAAACAACACAACTTAGGTATTCTTTCTTTCTTGATAATGCTTATAACTTCACAACTTAAAGGGTACTTGTACGGTTTGTATGTACGGTTACGAGTACGATTGAGTACGGTTAAAAACTGTTCCTCGACGGCGTCTCTCAACAGGTTGCCCATCACTGTGGCGTTAGCACAGGCGCCGTGGGAATTGTAGTCCTTTATAGTGCGTTGACTACAGACGTCACAATTAGGTGGCCTTTCTTATCAAATCAAATTACTGGCTCTAACATACCGGCCCCTATTGTTATGGGCATCTTTAATAACAATAAACAAAAAGTCAAAAAGAGCCAGACAAAGTCAGTGTTCATATTCTATTTGAGATAGACAGGGTGTCTTAATTGTCCATCTTCAGTTATTTCCTTATTCTAAGGCAGGCACCAGTAGGCATATTTTGCTTATTGGTCTTTCCAGCGTGTTGGTTTTTGTCTTAAGAAGAACACTCCGAATCAGTCCTCCAGATCCAGGACGCGTCTCCTTAACTCTTGCCATTAACCAGGATCCACGAGGTGCATTTGAATCCATGTCTAATACGATGTCTCCAGGTATGAAGTTCCTTTTAATGCGATTCCATTGCTGTCTTTCTTGCAAAAGTGGTAGATATTCTTTGATCCATCTGGTCCAAAACAAATTAGCTATGTACTGCACTTGTCGCCAGCGACGTCTTGAGTATGTATCTTGCTGATGGAATAAGCCTGGGGGCAACGAAGGTTTGACCTTGAGCTGCAGCAAATGGTTTGGTGTGAGAGGTTCCAAGTCATTTGGATCATTTGACACTGTAGTTATTGGTCGGCTGTTGAGAATTCCTTCAACTTCACACAGAACTGTTGAAAGGCTTTCGTCATCAAGTGTTTGT
Organism: Pogonophryne albipinna; assembly: GCA_028583405.1. NCBI lineage: Eukaryota > Metazoa > Chordata > Actinopteri > Perciformes > Artedidraconidae > Pogonophryne > Pogonophryne albipinna. The sequence goes on along the minus strand of CM053245.1, from coordinate 1,116,467 downwards.
TGCTTTGTGATGGATAGCAGAATTTTCTTTACAAGCCGGATTAGTTTTTCCCATACTAAGCCATGATGTGCTCCGTAAGGAGGATTGAAGGTCCATTTCACATCCTTTTGCTGGAGGGCTTGTTCTATTTTGCTCAGATTCCACTCTTTTATAGATTCCTTCAGCTCTCTTTCAGTGGCAACAAAATTAGTTCCATTGTCTGACCTCATCTCCAATACTTGTCCTCTTCTGCTGATGAAACGTCTGCAGGCATTAATGCATGAATCTGTATCTAACGAATGAGCTACTTCCAAGTGCACCGCTCTGGTTGTTAGACAGGTAAAGATAACTCCATATCGTTTCACAATGCTTCGTCCTCTTTTCACTTCCAGTGGGCTAAAGTAATCCACTCCAACATATGTGAATGGTGGTAGGTCTGGTGTAACTGTCTTTTTGCAGATCTGATATTTTTTGTTCTCCTGCATTTCCATGCATGCGTCTGCACACGGTACATTCAGATATATTTTTCATGGCTAATGCATTGGCACATGGTATCCAGTATTTTTGTCTTAACCTGGATAACATATGATTCCTTCCACTGTGACCAACTTGTTGATGAAGTATGGTTTTAGAGACATGGTGGTGTTTTCCAAGAATGGTTGGGTGCTTTGCTTCCTCAGGCATTGCCATTTTATTTAGCCTTCCTCCAGCCTTTATCAGTTCATTCTCGTACAGTGGATCCAATTTATACAGTGTGCTACTTCCTTTGATAGGTTTTCCCCTTTTCAAAGTTTCCACTTCCTCTGGAAAAGACTGTTTTTGACAGAAACACAACAATGCTGCTTCAGCCTTATCCAAGTTATCCTTAGAGAGTGTGAGACCTCTCATAGAGTCTTTAAACACTCATCTCCTTCTCAATCAGCTTTATTCGATTTGGTTATTTTGCTTGAGTAGAAGTAACTTCCTTCCTCTTCTTACTTGAAAGCAGCAAGAGATGTTTTACATGAAGGAATCATGCAACTGCTCTTTTCAGTTTCCTCCAATCAGAGTAGTGATGCACTAGCTTGCTTGTGGCATTTAGGTCAGTTGCAATGGTTGGGTTCACGTTGAATTTGTCCTTCTTCACCTCTGGATCATCAGGATAGCTGTCATTGACCATTTTAAGTGCGTCCGGAAACTCAGGCCATTTGTCTTCAGGTTTTTTCAGAAACAATGGACCATTTATCCAAGTCTCACATTTCAAGAACGATTCTGCTGCCAATCCCAGAGATGCATAATCTGCTGAATTCAGTTTAGTGTTGATGTATTTCCACTGTGATGTTGCTTCTCTGATCAGACTTATTCTGTTGGCTACAAATGTCTGAAACCTTAGCGTTTCATTCATGATGTATCTCAGAACAGATGTACTGTCAGTCCAGAAGACAGAGTTGCATAATGGGATTTGCAGCTCGGTTCTGATCATCTTGTCCAAGAGTACTGCCAGTACTGCTGCTGTGAGCTCCACTCTTGGGACAGTGACTTTTTTCAGAGGCACGACACATGACTTTCCTGACACGAAGGATATGTGAACGTCTTCATCTTCATTTGTCATCTTAAGGTAGGTGACAACACCGTATCCAAAATCTCGCTTGCATCACTGAAATGGTGCAATTGTGCAGATTTAATTTGTCCATAATTATTTGGTTTGATACATCGATCAATCTTGAAGCTTTCTATCTGCTTTAATCCCATGAGCCATCTTTGCCACTGTTTCTTGAGAGCCTCCGGGATTTCTTCGTCCCACCCACAATTGAGTTTGCACAACTCTTGTAAGACATGCTTTGCAGTGAAGATAAATGGTGAAAGAAATCCAAGTGGGTCATACACAGAGCAGACTGTTGAAAGGATGCCTCTCCTTGTGGCTGGTTGAGATTTTAAGCAGACTTGAAACTTGAAAACATCTTCCTCCACATGCCACTGTATCCCTAGGGCTCTTTCTATTGGAAGATTGTCTTGGGTCTCTAAGTCCAGGTTTTTTACCTCTTTGGGTTTTTCACTCTTTAGGATGGATGCCAGCACAGTTTTACTGTTGCTTGTCCACTTTGTCAGATTAAATCCTCCCTTTGCACAAAGATCCTTGAGTTCTTCACATAACTTCACAGCTTGATCAGCAGAAGCGACAGATTTTAAGCAGTCATCAACATAGACATTTCTTCCGACAGTGTCAACAGCTTCTGCAGAGAAATCATCTTTGTTGTCTTCAGCGGTTTTAGTGAGAGCATAGGTTGCACAACTTGCTGATGAAGTGGCACCAAATAGATGTACTGTCATCCTGTACTCAGCGAGAGGTAAACTGACATCTCCTCCTGGCCACCAAAGAAAGCGAAGATAATCTTGATCGGCAGGAGCCACCTTGACCTGATGATACATCCCCTCGACATCAGCCATGAAAGCTATCCTGTTCTTGTCTGAATCGAATGAGCACACCAAGTAGCGTGTTGGTAAGATTGGGACCCTGAATAAGCTTGTCATTTAATGAATATCCTTGATAAGATGCAGGAACAATCGAACACTACACGAATCTTGCCCTTCTTTGGGTGATGAACCCCATGATGTGGTATGTACCACACCTTTCCACTCTCAGGTTTGAGCTGCTCTTGGGGCAGTAGCTGAGCGTGACCTTTTGCTATCACAGCCTCCAAGAATGTTTTATATTCATCATGGAAAACGTTGTTCCTTTTGAATTTCCTTTTTAATGATTCTGCTCTCTGCTCTGCAAGTTTGCGATTGTTTGGCATCATGATATTCTTCTGTTAGAATGGAAGTTCAAGCTGATAATGTCCATCTTTGATTCGAGCTGAATCTGACATGATCTTTAAAAATTGCTTGTCTTCAACTGACATCTCTTTCTTCTCATCACAACCTTTCTCTGGAAAGTCATGATTGTATTGCTGCACCAGCAGCTCACCTAAATCTGTCACTGATATCCGATTAACAACAGCACATGAAGGATTCTCAGATTCAGTGGTTTCCTGATTCAGTCCATTCACAACCCAACCTAGGACTGTCTTAACAGCAAAAGGGTCCTCCATTTTGACTGTTTATTATTTTCCACTGGCTCCATTAGCTTTGGTGCATTTGTTCCTATCAGCAACCCGATTTCACAATCCAATTCAGGCAACTTAATCTCTCTTAGATATTTCCATTTATTTATGGTCTCTTGAGTGGGAATGTGCTCTTTTCCAGCAGGAATTTCCTCTTGTGTGTAGACTTTAGGCAGCTGATAAAAATCATTGCCTTCGATGTAACTCACTTCAAGACCTTTGACAAAGGAAGTGTCAATCATTTTCTCCTGACCCATTGTTTTTAAGAGGATTTTTGTTCTCTTGGCTTTGGCATGCAAATCTTGTTGAAGGGCTTCAGTACAAAAACTTGCAGTGCTTCCCTGATCCATAAATGCGTAAGTCTGCACAGTCTGGTTCGAGTTTGACAACTTTATTTGAACTGGGATTAATTGGTAGGGTTTGTTGACCACCGGCCCCAGTGTGGTTTCTGCCATTTAAAGAGACTAATGCATTGCTTACAGAAGCTGCTTGGGTGTATTTATCAGAGTTGTCTTTTTGTTCAATCCTTTTCTTGTAGATGTGCAATATTGTTGGATGTTTCATTGAACAAACTTCACATTTCATTCTTTTCTGACAGTCTTTGCTTAGATGTCCTTTCGTTAGACAGCCAAAGCAAATTCCTTGTGCCTTAAGCAGTCGATCTTTTCATTGTGAGATGTTTTGTTCATCTTACATGTTTCAGAGGTGTGTTCTCCTGCACAAAATACACAGCGCTTCTGAACAGTAATGCCTTTATGGTCTGATTTGATGTTTTGGAAAGGTTTTTGCTCTTCATTAACTCCTGGGCTTGTCACAGTAACAAAACTACTTCCCTTATAACCATGAGCAGGCTTATTGCTGGGTGATTTGTACACTTTAATATCCCTTTTTGGCATGACATCCTGTATGTCTCCAAACATGGGGTCTGATACAATGCGCGCATGCTTTTCAATGAAGTCGACCAATATTGGAAACTTTGCTCTTGTCTTATTGTGTTCATAATATGCATATGCAGTTGTTCTCCACTTTTCCCTAAGTTTAAATGGGAGTTTCATGATCACATTTCTCATGTTTGATGTGCTATTCATTTCATCCAAAAACTCAACATCTTCCATTGTGTTGCAACATCCACGAAGAAAGATAGCATAAGAATGCAGTGCTTTTCTATCTTCAGTCTTGATGGCATTCCAGTTCAACATTTTGTCCAAACAAGCTGCTGCGATTAAGAGTTGATGTCCATAGTTCTCTTGGAGCAGTCTTTTGGCTTCCAAAAAGCCCTTTTTAGAATCCATGTATTGGCAACTTTTGACCAAGTCTTTAGCTTGGTCTTCTGTATACTGCTCTAAAAAGAACAGCCTGTCTTTGTAATTGTCAGTTTTATCTTCTATTGTATGTTCGAACATTCTGATGAATGAAAGGTACTGTAATGGATCTCCTTTAAAGATGGGTATTTCTCTGGATGGGAGTAATGTTAAGCGTTGCTCCTTCATTAGCATTTCAGTGATTTCGTTTTGCCGCTGCATTACTTGAATAAAGTCATTGCTTTCTGTACGAGAGCTTTGTCTGACTTGGGTGGAGTGATGCTGCTGTGCTGATGCTGCTGTCCTTGTTGTGGGCCCTGGTTGTAATACTTGGACATGACCACTAGGGGCTGCATGATTTGAGTTCATTGAATTTGAGTATATGAAACTCTTTTTATTGTCCTTCTCCACAGGTTTTCCTTGGTTCTCTTCATCCTGGAAATCATCATTTTCATCTGGCTGACCCGTGTCATACTGCTCCTCCCCCACACGAGGGTCAGGATCAGAGTCATCATCCTCAGAAGCTTCCAATGTTCTAATTTTGGCTGTTGCAGCATCAATATCAGTTTGAAGCTCAAGCTTTTCAATTTTAGCTCTGATATTGGCTTTCATTGCTTCCAGGTCAGCTTCTTGTTTTTCAAGTGAGTGTTTCTGTGATAAGGCAGCAGCGCGTGATCTGAGCGCAGCTCTTTCTGCCTCTGCCTTTCTTCTTACTGATGAAGCTGTTGAAGATTTATTGCTGCCACTAGAACTTTTACCTTTGTTGCTCATCATGCCCACTGATATTGCTTTATGTGTACTTGACTTATGTGCAGTATATGAGCCATGATCAGAAGGAGGCACATACTCAAAGGAGGCAGCTCTAGCTAACCATTTCTTCATCACATCTTGAAACTCATTGAAATATGCAATTTTTGGGAGATACCAGTCAACATGATCACTTTCTTGTTCTTGCTCCGACAGCATTTCTTGCACTGAGTAATGTGAGTTTGAAAACTCTTTGGAGAGTATTTGAAAAACCCCACGACAACCTTGCATCTCAATGATATTCCCATAATCAATCATGAGTGAATCAATCTCGTTTTTTTCCTTGAGACTTGACCCAATTTCGTTCTCCTTTTTTTAATTAACTGCGCCAGCTTATCTTCTAAAGCCTTTTCTGTAGGTCTTATTGTTCTTTTTGGTCTGACGTCAGCATTTTCCACGGGCACTTCACGTTCATTCACGTTTGGGTCCATAGGACTTTCATTCGTTTCCACATTTTCCTTTTCAGCCATTGTTAAGCTTTATTGTCATTAAACATCCACTTGTAAACAGCTGTCCTTATTTTAATGTTGCGCTTTGTTAGTGTGCGGCTTGGATCCGCGGCAGTATAAGCCAGATAGACAAACTTATTAAAGCGCTTTTCAAGATGCGCTCCTTGAGTTACGTTCCACACTTTATTCATAAGCGAATTTATTCCACTTCCAGCATTAGATTATACTGTATTGCAACATCCACAACATGCGGCACAAGCCTTTTTCCACAGAAATCCACGTTGTCACAATCCAGAAAGTCAATGCGGTCCTTCCTTGTTCACTATGAAGTCCGTGATTTGTAAACTCACGATTCACATCTGCTCGTATCCATTCATTTCCAAGAGTATTTCATTCATTATAATAATATGGTGGCAACCATTTAATTCCACACAGATTTGTCCGTTACGAGAGTTTTTAACAATGTCGTGGCTTCCTTCCTTGTTTTTCCACCAAGCCACTAGACGCCTTAAACAGACAGTTCTAACTCGTTTCTCTCCTTAAATTACTCACAGTTTGAAGTGTTGCTTGGCCTCCGATGGTTTAGAAGATGTTGCGATGTATTTGCTCAAAAATAAAATAACAAACTTTTGCACATGCAACAAAGAAAAATAGGCCTTTACAATATTCAAAAGAAATAGGCAAAACTCAAATAAAACAACACAACTTAGGTATTCTTTCTTTCTTTCTTGATAACTTCACAACTTAAAGGGTACTTGTACGGTTTGTATGTACGGTTTGTATGTACGGTTACGAGTACGATTGAGTACGGTTAAAAACTGTTCCTTGACGGCGTCTCTCAACAGGTTGCCCATCACTGTGGCGTTAGCACAGGCGCCGTGGGAATTGTAGTCCTTTATAGTGCGTTGACTACAGACGTCACAATTAGGTGGCCTTTCTTATCAAATCAAATTACTGGCTCTAACAGCGTCAATCAGTGCGCGAGTCCGAGTCGAGTCACGAGTCCCGAAAATCGGCACTCGAGTACTCCATCTCTGATTTGCTACATATCCACACAATCAAACAAAATGTGCAATCCAATGAATGTGGAACAAGCCATTTTGTGTCCGTGCGCGAGCGAGACACAACGCACCGGTACCGGAGATTGTTGTTGTTAGCTTCTGGTGCTAGCGAGCTATGTGGCCGTGTCTCAAACGGTTTGGTCACGATTAATGTAAACAATTATTTCCGAGGCACCCGTTTATATGATCATTATAGTTATACAAAAATAAGAGAATAAATGAAAAACAGGTATGAATTACTATATGACATTAAAAAAAGAATAAAGTTTAAAAGGGGAGTGATTTGTAAAATATCTATAAAGAAATAGTAAATCTGTTTACAGTTCTGTTTCATATGGGTGTTGAGAGATGTATCCATAGATCTCTTCATTTTGCTCTCAAATTGCACCAGATTGATCCTTTAAACTTCAATATTAAAAAATATATCTTCCCGGGGGAGCTTGCCCCCGGACCCCCCTATGTTAGGTCCACTCCCCACACAAAAATAACACTGTACCCCTGCCTTCATTGTAACTGTCGCGGGTACACTGTGTATTTGCGTGGGGAATGTTGCAGTAGATAATGCAACTGTATAGACCGGTACATTAATGGGAAACCCTACATGTTTGAGCACCCTCTATGAAACGTCAAGCTACTCCAGCACCCCCAAAAGAAATCTCTGGCGCCGCCACTGAGCCTGCAACCCCGTTTTGAAGAAATGTGCAGTGCAAAACAGGCTCATTGCAGCCACTAATGCTGTGATAAGACAGCATTAGTGGGGGCCTGACAGAAAAAGTTTGAGAACCGCTGAGTTAGGGTAAGGGTAAGGGTTAGGCATGTGTTGGTTATGGTTAAGGTTAGGATAAATCTCCAGGAAATGCATGTAAGTCAATGTAATGTCCCCTGAAGTGATGTATACATGGTATGTGTGTGTGTGAGAGAGAGAGAGAGAGAGAGAGAGAGAGAGAGAGAGAGAGAGAGAGAGAGAGAGAGAGAGAGAGAGAGAGAGCAGGGAGCAGAGGGCGGGGCGGAGGTGACAGGAGGAGGAGTGTGGAGCAGATGATACACCGAGAAAGGTTCCTGAACTCAAAGGAGCTACTGCTCTGTTTTATTTGTTCTTGTTTAAATGACATGACATCTCCATACGTTTGATGTAAAGGACAACACATTTCCAGCTGTACTTGTGTGCAGGTCGGGTTTTCACAGGAATAACTAAACTCAGGTAGGTTGTCCATGGTTACGCCGCTGTATCGTACTCATCCTGGAATACTGCACCATTCCTATTAAAGAAATAACACCAATTTCCTCTATCAGGGCAGCAAAATCAATCAGTTTGTATCGACACTGTCTTCGTGAACTTAAACTAGCTCGGTAAGCTAACTCAGGGATTTGTATGAACAGATCGCTAGTGAAAGCCAATTCAGCCAATAACGTTCCATTGTGAATGCTGTTGTGATACATTTGACCAACGATAAAGAGAGGAAGGCGGGACTTCAGGTCAAACTACCTTGCTTGCTCGAACTTCCAACGTTGATGTTTACAACAGTGATGGATTTGTTTATGCAACACAGCTGACGGTAGGCAGGCTGAGAGGGAGAGGAGCAGCGAACATTACTGCTGTGTTTATTCCCACACACACTTAAACACTAGACTAACCTGTGAAGCTTCATTTGAAGTGTATCAGTCCTTACAACAATGTCAGCTGTATGCATACTAAACGTAATTTATTGGTACAATCTTGAGAACAGTAATTGCATTTTCCAGTGTTGTGATACACTGTGCAATTTAGTTTAATACAAGAGACTTAGGATCATACACTTGTATCACTGCCACAGGTCATGTGTTACTCATTGGCTACCTCAAAAGTCAGTAACATAATGTGAACTACAAATATAACAATTAGACCTTTTATCTGTCATTATATTTACTTGTTTTTTTGAAAATCCATAAGTAGTTTAGTGCAGCTCTATATTACAAGATGAGTCCCACCCTCTGCACACAGAGTTGTCTCAAAGTGTAGAACAAAGCGGTATAAAAACAGCTTTATTCCAGTAGCTATCGCACAAATAAACAAGTCACACAGATGCCTATTTATTAATTAATTACTTAATTGCGAAAGCCCATGTGTGTTCTAGTGGTTTTTAAATGTTTTAGATGTGATGGAGCAGTCAGGATGGATCCCTTGTCTTTTTATCTGCAAATCAAATCGACCTACATGCACAAATAAATGTATTTAGTTGATGCACAATACATAAATGTGATTATAAGAAAAGTATTGTAAATATGACCAGTTTAGTGCATGTGTAACTGCTGCTGTATACTATGTGATTTTGAGCAGTACCTCCCCTGTGACATAAAAGACAGAAAAAAGAGAAGTGAGCAGGCACATGCTGCTTCTAAATACTGCGCACATCGGTCAGCTGTAATAAAGAGTCATGTTATTGATCATCATACCGTGTTGCTGTGCTGCGTACAGATGGGTCAGGCACTGTGGAGGCTGCCTCCCAGACAACAGCAGCAGCTTCAGGAAGAGCTCGCAGACCGACTGGCCGACCAGGAAGCAGGACAAGAGCAAGGTAATCTGAACCTCTGCTAACATTAATGTGACTGAGAAATGTGCATGTTTTCTTTCTGATTTATAAGCTTCCTACTTCCAGTCATTTTATAAATGAACATTTAAAGCAATACAAGCACAGCAAGCAGCAACTGAAATCAGTCTACCTGAACATAACCAACCAAACAGCTTCCTTTTGAGTTTGGGGTAGCATTATGCACCTCTGATGTGAATCAAGTGACGATAATATTAAAACGTTTGACTAGACTTTTTCATTCCAAACTGTCTGTTTGTTCCTTGCGTGACTGCACAGGACATTTGCAGAATACTAAGAATCAGTGATTCAAAGATCCTGGCAATAAGAATAACGACATTGTTTAAAAGTGATGTTTTTAAAATGAGAGAGAAATAAATTCAACCCAAAACTGCAGTTTATATATTATATTTATATATATATTTATATATATATATATATATACTGCATGTTAAATGATCACTCTATAATCCCAATAACAACCACATACACAAGTGGTTTAATCAGTAGTTTTGTTACGTCCACTTCACTTACTCATTTTATTTTCTATTTCCAGCATTTCAATAATTCCCTTGTTTTCGTGTTGTACATTTGAGCTGTGTTTCTGCTCTGATCACGTTGTCTCGTTATTTAGCTCCCATCTTAACCTTTCTCCTTATTCTCAAAGTGAAGCTCCTTGTTGTTACTCTGAGGAAGCCACAATGATCATTTCTAGTCAACATAGAAGCTTTTTACACTAGAGCAGTAGAGGGAAACACAACTTGAGATTAAACTTGATTTGAAATGTTATTCAGCTGACCTTTTTATGAGCACTTTATTCATACATAAACAGAATAATATATTTGCAAACCTTCAGGTTTATACAATATACAACAAAAAAATACTGCACATGGAAAATTAAAACACCAGTAAAACCATAACTTCTGAAAATGGTTTAAACAAAACTCTAAGAATAAATATGAGCCAAGGATAATAAAGAAGGTATAGGTCTTGTGAGTGTATAAGTGTATTATGCCACTCTTTAACCACAGGTCATGCTGGCATATTCTCCCACTTCAAGTATGACAGTGAATCATCTGTTGTTTTAGGGAGAGATGGAGGTCCCCAGAGAAGAGCTCCTCAGCCGTGCTATGGCCCTGACATCTACCATCTGCTGAGAACACGCATTGGAGGTATGAACACACACACACACACACACACACACACACACACACACACACACACACACACACACACACACACACACACACACACACACACACACACACACACACACACACACACACACACACACACACACTAAAGTGACTAGATTTTAAAATGTATACAAATGTTGCCAACCCTTCTTCAATAAATGTAGTTAACAGCACAAGCTCCAAAGTCCCTGACTCTGGTGAGGAAGTGGCCCCTCCCTTCACGGCCCCCTATAAAGCCACTGTCCAATAATGATTGATATGATGGCATACAGCAAAACAACATGGTTATTGTTAAAATCATCAGGCTTTTTGCTGCCTTCATTTTATTGAATTGTGTTGAGTTTTCTTCCTCAGCAGCTGGTACAAACGATTAGGCTTGACAAACTGTTAAAAGAACATGAGCCTTATGGAACGCAAGTTTATCTAGTTACTCCTAATCTGTGAGTATGACATGAAACACCAAGACGACACGATGCGTCACCTGCTCTGTATGCAGTGTGTCCGTCCACAATTTAAATATGAAGTGTGTGAGAGAGCTGTGTATCTGTGCAGTGTGCTCCTCAGAGCTGCCTCTCTTCTTGTTGTCAGGTCTTCAAATAACAACCATCCTTTTCTCTAGAAAATGTAAGTCAATGAGTCACGGTTGTAGATGTATTCTGTCACCTAAGTGCATTTTTCACTATTTTCTACACTGAAAAAAACGGGGAGTAAGATTTACTTAGGAAAATTAAGGTAACAAATTGCACTCAGAAAACCTAAGAACATTTAACAACGTATATTTCAAGTAGCTTCTACTTACAGTTAAGAAGTCTTTGTTAATAAAAGTAAACTTTACTGTCACACTCAGTTTTTGTAAGTACATTTTACTTACTATTGTATAGTAGATTTTACTTAAAGGTGGGGTAGGTATTTTTGGAGAAACCAGCTCGAGTGCGCTAGAATTTGAAAATACACAACTGGAAAAAATCTGCCACTTCCTTACAGAGCCCCTCCTCCAACACACACGAACGCGCACATGACCAATGAGGGCACGAGATAAGTTTGTGCACAGATGGAAGGCTGACAGGCAGGTAGGCCATCCAGTTATTTTAGCCGGGCCGGCTCAGATGATTGGTCGTGCTTTTTACAGTACTACACCTTCCACAGATGACATGTTTTTATGGATTTTTTGTCAAAGCACTTCAGATATTCATTGCTATCGGGATGTTAAGAGCATTCCATGGAATATAACAAAAAGTGTATCTCGAGCCGGTTTCTCAAACTTACCTACCCCACCTTTAAGATACATTTGCATCTTATTACAAATCTCCAGTAAAAAATATTTGGCTTTTCAAGTTGTTTTTACTTGCTATTCTTATCTTTGATTTAAAGGGCCCATGTCATGCTTTTCTGGTTATTACCCGTCCCCTTGTGTGTTATGGAGGTTTGTCTGCATCTAAACGGTCTGCAGAGTCACAAACCCTCAAAGTACACCCTGTAGGGAGTAAACCTCTAACACAGAGAAGACCTGTCTATGCTGCCCCACAACGCCTCGTTGGACATTTCTCATTTTCCATTGTTTGCTTCCTGAGTTCTGTGACGTGTGAACACCCAGATCAACAACAAATGACCGGTCATTTGTTGTTGCGGAGGAGCACCTCACACACCAGGATCCCTTGGCTAACTAACAGGGAGTCCCATTGACTTGCATAGAGCTCCCTGAACGCTGGTAATAGACGAGTTGGGATGGCGGAGAAATGCTCCCCGCAGACCCATTCTCACAGCGTTATAAACCTTTTTCTTACTCAATATCAAGCCACACTTATTGTTTTTACTTCGGCTGTGAGTGTTTGTGTGCTCAGGATGAGTTTCGCTTGTTCTCGCTGTATCGCCGACCCGGAAACCTGTCCGCTCCTCGCAGCAGCTCGCAACAAGCCTCTCAACGTCCCGACCAATCAGAGCACACTGGGCTCACAGGGGGGGGGCAGGAGCTCCAACAAGCCGTTTAGGACAGAGAGTGAATACACACACTTTACAGAGATGCTGTTTGAGAAACCAATGTGAGTTTGGAACATTGAACAATATAAATGTATTCTAGTAGACCTCAACAATGGAATTATGATCAGTAGAAATGGTCATGACATGGGACCTTTAATAAATATGTAGGTAATATCTAAATATAATTATTAAGTATCATCAAATGCAATTCTTATTCAATAAAACTGTTTTACACTAAGGCTACTACAAAACATGAAACAGTAGACACTTTTAAACAACACATTTATTTTTGTTCTGTTGTCTGATACAAGCCATGATGAATCTACGGTTTACAATGATTTTAACAAATACTGCACATACATCCGTTAAACTAAACAAAGCAGGCACAGAAACACATTGATATACTGTCACTCAGAGGTCCAAGGAGATTGGGATATATTTTTTAAATCCTCTGGAGCAGAGAGAGGAGCTGTGGACTATTGTTATTGATTAATGCATCAGTGTTTCTTACGGCCCGTCCACACTACAGCTTCAAAAAAAGCTTGGAGCTGGGTGTGTCTGAAGCTCGACCAACAACCAATCACATGAATCTCCCGCCCCTGACACACAAGCAGCGGTTTGATTGGCTAGAGCTTGTACTGGCATATGATTTGATTGGCTGGCGCTGGCTACTCCGGCGTCTCCGCCGTCAGAAGTTGAACATTGTTCAACTTCTGACGCCGGAGACGGACCGCTATGCTACCCACAATTCAGTTCGGCGAAAAGGGGGCAACGTGACGTCACCCCATTCAAAGTGAGTGGGCAGACGCGTTGGAAACCGTTTTTGAAGCTGTCGAAGCTGTAGTGTGGACGGGCCGTTAGGGTCAGAAAAACACTAAACTCGCAACTTAAAATGAAAGCGTTTAGTTTATTTAATAAAAGAGTGCATGTTCAATGTGAAAAGTGACAGTAGATATAGATTAGTTGCAATTTGGTGCTATATATATATATAAAAAAAATGTAAAAAAAAAGAATTTCAGGGGGGGCGTGGGGCTCTGTTGGCGGGGCGCAGCGCCCCTCCAAGACAATGGTAGGGGAAACACTGTACAGTAAACTTTTCTGTGAATTTACTGAGACTGACTGGGTTGAGTTAGCTATTTAATTTAATGTTTAAGTAGCCATTGATTTTACATGTTCTTTTTAAGCAGAGGGGATGGGGTGAGCTTCAAAAGGTTGAAAAGGCTTTATTATCATATGCATTAGCTACAGTGTGGATATGGGAATTTATATGAACTCTTATTTGTTACGGTCAAAGTATGACTACAAGTAAGGAAGCTCAGTTTATTAAATGTTTGCTTTGTTCCCAACAGGAAGTAAACCTGATAAAATCATTGGGTACAAGCTCAAACTATCAATTCTCCTGAAAAACACATTTTGAATCAGAATATTAAACATTGAAATTGAGTAAGTTTGAAAATATATATAAATATACAGTAAAATTAGATTCCAATGTACGTTATCTAAATGTTAACTTAAACACTGGAGACTGAAGAGGTTTTTCACATACTGGTAAGATGTACTTACCTTTAGAGAATAGAGATATTCATGTACAAACAGAACAGCAGACACATTTGAACACAAATCAAGCAGAACATTTACCTGGTTCTCTTTAATCAGCTCCTCTGCAGACTCTTCCAGAAGCTCCATCAGGCGGGAGGACGGCTTCCGTCTAACTTCAACGTGGTGCTGTGTAAAGATCCCATGTCATGGCCATTTCTACAGATCATAATTCCATTGTTGAGGTCTACTAGAATAGATTTACATTGTTCAATGTTCCAAACTCACATTGGTTTCTCATACAGCATCTCTGTATAGTATGTGTACACGCCTTGTTGGAGCTCCTGCCCACCCCCCTCCCTGTGAGCCCACTGTGCTCTGATGTGTGTTCATGTGTTACAATGGCGTTTGTTAGCAACCATAAAATGACACCAGTAATGACAAACAGATGAGAATGTTGCGTGGGGTCTGGGTGCCGTGTTGGCGGGACGTTGCAGGGCTCGCTGCTGCGAGGAGCGGACAGTGTGAGCTGGGTTACTGGTGTTGTTTCCTGGCTGCTGCGTGGGGTCTGCGAGACAGCGAGACACAGCGAACCCAGCCCGAGCACACACACACACACCCGCAGCCTCCCCGCATCCCGCCGTCTCAGGCTGAGAAATCCGTGGAGTTGCAGCTGAGAAAAGATTGTGTGTGTGTGTGTGTGTGTGTGTGTGTGTGTGTGTGTGTGTGTGTGTGTGTGTGTGTGTGTGTGTGTGTGTGTGTGTGTGTGTGTGTGTGTGTGTGTGTGTGTGTGTGTGTGTGTGTGTGTGTGTGTGTGTGTGTGTGTGTGTGTGTGTGTGTGTGTGTGTGTGTGTGTGTGTGTGTGTGTGTGTGTGTGTGTGTGTGTGTGTGTGTGTGTGTGTGTGTGTGTGTGTGTGTGTGTGTGTGTGTGTGTGTGTGTGTGTGTGTGTGTGTGTGTGGAAGACCACGGATTGTTCCAAATGTAACGGCTCCGCGCACGTAACGGCTCTTCGATTATGTGTAATTTAAACACATAATCAAAGAGCCTTTTAGTTACGAGAGCAAAAAGTAAATGATTGTTTTCATCAGTGTACTAGAATCTTTTTGATCAACAACAAACTAAAGCAGGCAAACTTAAAGGTGAATATATATTCGTAAAAATGTTTTCACCATGGTCTTCAGATCATTTTAAGGTTTGGCAAATTAACTTGACTCATCCACCAGCAAAGTATGACTGTGACGTGGGACATATGGAGAGCGGCTACTAAGTTGGGAGGAAGGCTTTAAAACTATATTTTTGTAGTTGTACAAATGTTGTGTCACAGTGAGATTACATTATAAACTAAACGTTTGTTTTCTTATGTCTGCTTAACTCCTTATTTTTCTTGCTGACTGCAGGTAAGGAACGGCATGGTTTTATAGACTTGGAGATGTTGCCCCCTGAATTAGGCATCACCATACTTTCATACCTGAATGCTACTGATCTGTGCCTGGCTGGCTGCGTGTGGCAGGACCTCGGAAATGACGAATACCTGTGGCAGGGGTAAGGAGGCTCTTTGTGTGGATGAAGTTGTGAGGGGGTGATTTTAATGAGGTTCATAAGAAATGCTTCGATGTGACCAGAAATCCTTCTGAGCAGTACACAGCTTGTTCAGTCTGCGATGATGAGTGTGTGTGTGTTTGTGTGTGTGTGTGTGTGTGTGTGTATGTGTGTGTATGTGGTTCCATTAGGCTGTGTAAGTCCACATGGGGACACTGCTCCATCTACAACAAAAGACTTCCTGCTGGATTTTCATACAGGAAACTTTACCTCCAGCTGGATGAGGGCTGCCTGACATTCAATGCTAACGCTCAGGAGGTATCACTTGCTCATTTGAACATCCAGTACCTCACAGCTTCTTCAATGTGTGTGTTGAGTGTGTGCTTATGTTGGTGTCGGAAACAATAGGTGGTGCAGGACTGAATCCTAAAACCTCTAAATGAGTCATCATTTCTACACTGTTGGGTCGCTTTACTCAAAGTCAATGGTTTTGTTGAATGGGTGTTAGGTGCCTAAAATAAGGTCTGTGGATAACACAAGCTTAATGTTTGTTTATTGTTTTGTTCAATGACATAGAGACCAAGTGCTACCGAGGTGTCCCTGAGCAAGGCACTGTTCCCTACACTGCTCCCCGGGCGCCGTACATAATGGCAGTCCACTGCACCGTTTCGTTACATAGTACCTGTACTACGTAATGACAATAAGTTCAATCTTCAATCTTCAATAAATATATATCTGTATTAAAAATGATAGGCACTAACAAGGTGCTAAATAACATTACTAAACCTAATCAGGTCAAATGTGAGCTTTGCTTAGCGGTGGTGTGACGTAGTTAGTGCTGTTCATATGTGTTATAACTAGCATCAATATTTGCTTTCCACAAAGCTTGTTCTGTGTAATTATCAAAGAACCTAACCTATTATGAACCAGAAAATGTTGAGTGCCCCAAAGTTTAATGTTAGAAATGTACAGTAGGGGTCCCCTAACACATACTGTACTGTAGATACTGCCGGATGCTAACTTGCATATGTTGGGCAATTTCCAAATGTGCATAAGTTGCGTTAATTAGCATTCATTAGCATGCAGACAATAGCTGAAAAATGGCATCGCCGATATGCATCATTTTCGACTGGTTTTGGGGGTAATTGAGTATGCTGAATCCATTTCCGATATTTATAGGATCAAACATAGCAGTTTTAACCAGAAAAAGGCCACATTTATACCACATTTTGGGTCCATTTTAGGGTTTCAGGGGACTAAAAACTGCAATTTGTTAACCTATAAATGTCAGAAATTGATTCAGCATCCTCAATAACCCCCAAAATTATGCCATTGTCCAAATTGGCCAAGCCAATTGTCTGCATATGCTAAGGAATGCAACTTATGCTAATTCGTCTCTGTGGGCCCAGAAATGACTCAATAACCCCCAAAACCAATCCGAACCTGTCTAAATCGGCCAAGCCATTAGCCATTTTCATCAACTATTGGCCACATGGCTATAATGGAAATTGATGCAAATTCATGTAATTTCTGCTAATTTTGCAAATTGTCCAACATGTGCAACTTCCAGCAGTTTCTATGTGCTGGGGACCCTACTGTACATTTCTAACATTAAACTTTGGGGTACTCAACATGTCCTGCTTCTCAAAAGGACTTGATGAGCTGGCAACTGGACTACAATGCTAACTTGAGGATTATCCCTGTGTGTGTGTGTGTGTGTGTGTGTGTGTGTGTGTGTGTGTGTGTGTGTGTGTGTGTGTGTGTGTGTGTGTGTGTGTGTGTGTGTGTGTGTGTGTGTGTGTGTGTGTGTGTGTGTGTGTGTGTGTGTGTGTGTGTGTGTGTGTGTGTGTGTGTGTGTGTGTGTGTGTGTGTGTGTGTGTGTGTGTGTGTGTGTGTGTGTGTGTGTGTGTGTGTGTGTGTGTGTGTGTGTGTGTGTGTGTGTGTGTGTGTGTGTGTGTGTGTGTGTAGGGTATTAGTTATTTCATGTTCAAAGGTATCCTGGTGGATCATCCCAAAGAGCTGGCTAAATTCATCTTCTACACCAGACGGCTCAACTGGAAGATGCTGAGGGTTTATCTGGATGAGAGGTAACAAGAACAGAAGGAACACCCACTGTCTACGTATAGTCATATTGTGAACCAGGGAATGATGAGTACCCCAAAGTTTAATTAGAAATGTAAAGTAAGAATAGAAACTGCTGGATGCTAACTTGCATATGTTGGGCAATTTGCACAATTACCCCACATTAAGTTAATTATCATACATTTCCATTATAGCGGACAATAGTTGATGAAAATGGCTTGGCCGATTTGGACAGTTTTGGATTGGTTTTGGGGGTTATTGAGGTTGCTGGGTCCATTTCTTGGTAAACATCCCCACTAACGGCCAACAACACTCCAAAATTCTTCAAATCGGCCAAGCCATTTTCATTAGTATTGCCCACTTAGGCTATAACGCCATTAATTTCCCAACATATGCTAGTTAGCATCCTGCATTTCTATCTGCTGGGGACCCCTATACATTTCTATCATATAACGTTGGGGTACTCAACATTTCCGGTTCACTGTGCTGGCAACTAGACATGAAACAATGATATTTCTGCATGTAAAAATGAATACATATTGCTTCTATCATGCCTTTCAGTCTGTGTGTCTTTGTGTGTGCAGGCGGGATGTTCTGGACGAGTTGGTGACGCTCCATAACTTCAGTAACCAGTTTCTCCCCAACGCTCTGAGGGACTTTTTCAGACACATCCACGCTCCCGAGGAGAGGGGAGAGTATCTGGAGACCCTCATCACCAAGTTCAGCCACAGATTCTGTACCTGCAACGCCGGCCTGGTCCGAGATCTCGGCCTTAGTCCTGGTTAGTACACGCATAGCATGGCACACACACTGGTGTAGAAGATGAACTTAGCCAGCTCTTTGGGATGATCCACCAGGATACCTTTGAACATGAAATAACTAATACCCTACAGACAGACACACACACACACACACACACACACACACACACACACACACACACACACACACACACACACACACACACACACACACACTGCAGAAGATTGATTTGAATGGCAATACAAAATCTTTAATGGACACATTATTTGTGGATTAATTTCAACATGTAACCACGATTTTTGCTGAAGGGGACACTTAACATTTTAAAGTTAAAACAATTATTTGGTTATGGTTCTATCTTATACTGAAGTTAATGAACATGTCATTTTTTAGATTAAAGATTTTCTATCCTGGAATTTCTTGTTACAGGCTCACATATACACAGACGGGATACATCAGTGGAAACTCAAATGATGCATTTGTTGCTGTGAACACTCATTTCCTCACAGTTGTGTACATTGTGTTCTTTACCTGAAGGTGGCGCTAGAGGAATGCAAATGGCTTGTCCCTAATGAAGTAAATAAAACCATAAATACATTCAGTACATTCTGAGGTAGAGAGAATATATTTTATTATTACCAATGATCAGGTCAACATTTAGATTTGACGGTGTATGGATTTTATTTGTTTTATTTTGAAGCTACCACACTTCTGACCAATCGGCTCATCCACAATATGAGGGTGAACCGTGAAGGTTTTATTTAAGTAATCACTGGCTTCAGTAGGTCAATGGACTGTGCATTTACCAATGGAGGGCTTTGTTAATGTCAGCCGAGCGTACAGTCTCTGTTGCTGGTAACTCCTTGGACATGCTCATGTGATTAGCAGGATTAGTGTAATGGTTTGAGCCCACGGCTAGAGCTGGATGGCTGCCGCTCATTTCATCCTTTGGAAAGGATTGGCCACAGCAGAGGCTAACAGTTTATTAGTGTCATTATCCATAAATATGTGTATTATTCATCGTTTTCAGATAGAATTAGAGAAAATAACTTGTTTACGATCTGATATTAGGGTTCCATGCTTAAAATCCATGACAGGGTTCTGCAGTCAAACATCAAGCTATATGGGACTCTAATGCAGGGTTTGTGTACAGCTAACCTCACCCCTCCCACCAGGTCTGACCATTACCTTCTTCACAATGTGTACATATACCAAGAAAAACAAGTACAAATGTAAATTTAAAAAAAGGGGACATAGTATTGAAATAATTAACAAGATAAAATAAGTAAACACTATGGTTGCATTGAGGAAACAGTTAACAGCTCATTTGTCTCCATACAGTTAAAAGTGGGGTAAAAAAGAGCCTATATATCAATAGTTACAAAACCATGATTATAAGATATAGAACAAACATATATATTATCTATTCTCTTGTAAAAATGGTTATCAATCCAAATGTGAACTTGAAAGTAAGGCTACCCTTTGGAATCTGTCTCCAGATATGTAAGAAGCCCACCCCAAGTATTTGGATAGTCTCCTGGTTTCCCCTTCAGGTTATCTGAAAAGGTTTTCTAAGCCGTTTTTCAACAATGTATCTTGTTTCCCGCTGTGCCAGCTTAATACAAAATAGTGCTTTGGTCCCTGAGTGGGGCTTCGAACGATAACAATAGATGAAAAATCACTTGGCCAATTCAGCCAAAGTGGATTTTGAGTCAATTTCTGAATTTTTTTAAGGATCCAAGGTGGCAGTTTTAACCAGAAAGTGGACATATTTGTACTCTCGTTGGGCTATTCACTATTGTTTACATGGACTATAATGCCAAGTTAGCATCCAGCAGTTTCTATGTGCTGGGGACCCGTACTATAGATTTCTAACATAACACTTAGGGGTACTCAACATTTCCTGGTTCTCAAAAGGACTCTAGGAGCTGGGGACTAGACTGTTAGTGCCCCACACACCTGATGTTCTCCCCCCCCCCCCCCCCCCCCCGCAGACGCTGTGTACGTGCTGTGCTACAGTCTCATCCTGCTGTCCATCGACCTGACCAGCCCCCATGTCAAAAACAAGATGTCCAAGAGGGAGTTCATCAGGAACACTCGCCGAGCAGCACATAATGTCTCCGATGACTTTGTGGGCCATCTCTATGACAACATATACCTGATCGGACACGTGGCTGCGTAGCTGCCGTCCCAACTCTCATACTGCACTGAAGATAGGACACATGTCTGGGGAGAACGGAACACTGTGGAAATGGATTCAACAATATTCACCACAACCACTGAGTCTTGGTAGAATGGTTAAGAAAAACCAATCAAATCCACCACTGCACTGTGAGAGACTCTGCTACCAGATATGTTATTAGATTTTTATCAGAGGTGTGACACATCTGAAGTGACTGCAAAACCAAGTCACTGCAAAGAAGGAGGTTTTAAAGAGGAACCATGAAGACGAGCTCTGACACTGCACTGACGGATGGTGACTGCTGATGGGTGGAGGAGGAGCATCCCCCTCAGCCTGTCACACATGCCGGGACAGTCCTGCTGCTTTCCTATTGGACAGCTGCTTTACGTTCACTAGTAGGACAAACTCTGGCTATTTCTTGTAGGAAGTGGCACTGACGACCACTCACTAATATCACTAACAGCATTTACCAGCGGGACTCATGACGGCGGTGCCTTTGAGCTCTATGGCTGCACCTTCATACATCATGCAGCCGTAACATGCAGAAAGCTAGCTGGAACAGCTTTCTGTGGCTCATACTACATCTTTCTCTTTTCAGTTTTATGACAAAATGAACAACACAACACTTTCATGCAATAATATGTTCATAATGTTATCCTTAATCTTACTTACTTTTTTAAAGATTTGCTTGTATGTGTTCCAAGATAAAGGCGTCAAACTGCACGGACCAAGGTAAAAAAAGAGGTTTCAGTCGGCTGAGTGTCACCAATCAACGCCTACACCTGCCATATAGGGCTGGTCCACTCTCAGGAATATTCCAATATAGGATATTCAAATCTAAAATACAAATGATGATGATGCTAAGGTGATGGAAGGAATATGAATCAAGCATTAAGTTTGTTATAGTTGTACATTTAATTCTTGTTCATTTAGGTTATTTTATATTATAATTAAGTCAAATACATCTCCTGGGGAGAATGCCACACTAACATACCTGTCCAATTTTAAGTTTTTGTTTAAACTTGCAAAGTAAAAAAACTGACAACAAATTTTAAAAACATGTAAATCCTAAGGACTGCATGGATTGTAATGGATTGTTTCATGTTGCATCTCATGGTCACACACAAGAGTAAATAGACACTGAGTATTTTCAGTGTGGCAGGAACCAGCTGTATGAAATTGAATGTATTAATATACATGAAATGAGGGAAATATTTAATCTCTGTGCTTTGAAGGTGACGGATCTGAAGCAGCTGCTTGTTAGCTGCTTAAAACAAAAGTGTTTGTGAAGCGAGGGTCTGTGATGGACCTGGATCTAATTCTGCCATCGGTACCAAGGTCATGGCGAGAGTGTAGAGATGACAAAGTAAAGTCAAGTAGAACAGCAGATGTTTATCAAGTCATCCTGCAGTTCAGACGCTTGACTGGTCACACGAGGACAGAGCAGTAAGTTGTATAAGGTTCATGAAGTTCTTGTGTTTTATCAACACACACATATTAACCCCTCATTACCACAGCTTTAGCGTCAGTTACTGAAGTCCTGGCCTTCAATTTATATCAAGAAGATATTGCTGTCAAGACTTAATGGCATAATCCATCAATTTAAATTAGATATGTGGTTATAATTACTGTCAAGCACTGCAGCTGTAATCCTGTCAAAAGCACTGTCATTCTTCCAGAAATGACTGATCTCAAATGATGAATTTATCATCAACAGTGCACAGTCATGGGAAAATCTGATTTTTTTTAACACTATAATAAACATTGTGTTAAAGTAATAGGTAAAATATATGTGTAGTTAAAAATGATGGATCACTTATGTCAGTGCAGGAATATGTGTGATTAGTTTTTAATGGATTGGCTTTTGCAATAGTGAAAGTCCATGACATCTGGAGGGCACACTACAATACAGAAGAGACGTGGCATCTGTTCAAATGGAAGTGTACAATAAACTCGAATGTGGACATAATGATGGCTTCTAACATTTAAATATGAAACATATTTTCAGCTGCACTGATTTCCATCAGACCTGAAAGTAGCATGCAGTCGTTGAGTCCCAGCAGCTAGCATGTAGCCGTAGCTAACAGGGAGCAGGAACAGCAAGACAGACATTTTTTATTTAAACCTCTATTTTTTTAATGAAGTGTTTATATCCTAACCTAGATAACTAGTTGCAATTTGTAACAAATATGAATTTGTATCTTTTTTTCAAAGTAAATTCTCTGTTAGGATTCTCTGCATTAGATTGTAAATCTGACCATGGTTATACTCGGGGAAAAAAGTATTTTATTGGAGATATATATTATTGCTGATGGTGCACACTGACTTATAACCATAATGTTATTGTTTTCTTTAATTGATCTAGGAAATCCACGTCCTGTTGTGTTTTTTTTCTTTGTGGTTACAAGAAGACTGTATGACTGACACAATGTACTGAGGAAGTGTTCTAAATGTCTGCCTCATTAAAACAGGGCTTCATTTGACTGATGTTCCAGACACCTGCTCTTTCTGTATACGGCCAAGCTATGAGAAGGAGAAATAGAGTCAGTGATGTTGCACCTCTAAGAGAGCTTTGGAAATGCTGATTTCAGAGCAGCTGTTCAACAGGACATGGTGGATGTGTATTGGTTCATAGATGTTGTGATGGCATCCAGCAGACAGTGAAGTAGTCAAATACATTGGTCATATGAAACAGGAAGGATTAAATGGTACAACAGAATCCATCGACCTGACAGCAAGAGATGATATTAAAGACACAAGAAAGATTTGAAAAAAAAAACTGGCGGCCATTTTTCCTGTTGCTCAAAGTGTGTGTGTGTGTGTGTGTGTGTGTGTGTGTGTGTGTGTGTGTGTGTGTGTGTGTGTGTGTGTGTGTGTGTGTGTGTGTGTGTGTGTGTGTGTGTGTGTGTGTGTGTGTGTGTGTGTGTGTGTGTGTGTGTGTGTGTGTGTGTGTGTGTGTGTGTGTGTGTGTGTGTGTGTGTGTGTGTGTGTGTGTGTGTGTGTGTGTGTGTGTGTGTGTGTGTGTGTGTGTGTGTGTGTGTGTGTGTGTGTGTGTGTGTGTGTGTGTGTGTGTGTGTGTGTGTGTGTGTGTGTGTGTGTGTGTGTGTGAGAGAGACACAGACAGACATCAAACAGCCAAAAGAGTAAATCCTCTTCAGACACAATATGACCTCTGACACTTGACCTGTGTGTGTGACTGGGTGGTGATGTTTTATGTATTGCCAATGAAAAGAGAACAGGGTGCAGAGATACACACACACTCACATTCTCAAGGGGTAAAGGTTCCACAAAGAGTGACAGCTCCTTTTAACCCTGTGTATATTTGAAAACATATCAGCAATGAAAACCGAGACTTGTGAAAGCGAGAGCAGCAGCTCTCTTGTTAGTGGTGCTGGTCAGAGTTTATTACAGGTCACTTTCTGCTGGCTGCAATACTGAACAAAAAAGCATTTGAATGATTTCTTATGTTATTCATGCACATTTGTTTAGCTTCTTTTGACTGTCCAAATATCCAAACCATTACATTTCCTTTACATTAGTTACATAATTGTGCAACACATTTATTTTTTAAATACACTTCTGTTGAAAAAGTTGAATTGAGAAAATGAAATTCCCCATGCAGCTACATCTGAAACACATCTGAACAAGCAGCCACTGTGAGCTTCTCTTTCAGGGATGTGCCCGCAGTTATCGATATTATTTATATTGTATTATATTTATATGGAATTTTACTCAAATGGTATTATCTCCCTTGAAAAAGAGATCGTTGATCTCAATGGGATTTTCACCTGGTTAAATAAAGGCTACAAACAATTATATTTATATGACTTTTTCAGTGATATGCTCTGCGCTGAACCCAGTGACTGTAATCTAAACGGTTGAAGCACATGATAGAAGAGTTGTTTAAGTCATGTTTTGTGACCATATGAATTGCTCCTTCAACCGGAGAATACCAGATAGTGTTGGTAACGTGTCCTGCAGAAACATGGAACCTAGGCGATGAAGCTCTTAAATCATTTCCCCTTGATGTCTGTTTGTATTAAATAAGTTTGAAGAAGCCTGTAGTCTGACAGATGTCAGAGCATGTGATGTGGTGGAGGGAACGTGGGCTGAATGGATTTATCTGTAATAATATGTGTTATTAAAAAATCAAATAAATAAGGATCAGCAGCAAAAGAAAAGCGTTCGCCCCTGCTGCTACTGCTTACCCAAGGTGGGTCTCAGAGAGAGCATGATGATGATGATGATGATGATGATGATGATGAAGAAGGGGCTGCTGTTTATTTAGTCCAGCTCAGACCGTGGCCCAGCTCGTCGTCTGGTGGCGTCCCAGTCCAGAGAGCTCACTTAGGCCTGATGGAGATGATGGATGGCCTCCTGAGCCCCAGAGCTCTGCACTCCATCAGCAGAACAGCCGCTGACACACACACACACACACACACACACACACACACACACACACACACACACACACACACACACACACACACACAGAGAGGTCACACAGTGCTCCCGCTAAGTCGCACCGCAGACACTATACAGGTAATACTGTAATAATATCAGTATTGATAATTGCTATACACAGCTACATTATTGATGCGTTTTAGCAAAGACTTAAAGGGGACCTATCATGCAAAATGCACTTTGTGATGTCTTCTCTACATAAACATGTGTCCCCGGTGTGTCGGGGAACTCACGCAGCATCAGAAAATAAAACCCTCTCTCTTTTCCTCCGTACCCAAATCTCTAAAAACGGAGCTGATCCAGATTTGCGTCCGATATGACGTAATATCGGAAATGTAGGCTGGCTTTACGCCCACGGCCCTATCAGAAAGTTGCTATCAGAAACAATGCCCGACTGTTTTGGACGTAATATGGTCGGTGTTTACATTAGCATCGCTAACACTCAGAGCTAACCTGTACTGGAGAGCATGTGTGTGAAGAAGCAGGAAATAAAAAGGAACTCACCTTGTGGTATAACCGGCAAGAGAGAAAGCCTTTGAGCTCCATACTGTTTCAGATCCTTGATAATCCATGATATGGCGTTTCATCACGGCAGCATCTGCCGGTAGAATCTCCCGCATGAGCTCAGCCCTCTCCTTTTTTTTTTTTTTTTATAATTTTTTTTTTTTTAAAGCTGTAAATCATCTCTTTTGAAACAGGAAGTGAAATAGAGGGATATATTTTGAGCAAAACACTTCATAGACATGTTTTTTATATATTTTTATATATCTGAGACCTATGCTATTGCCTAAAAATAGCATGATAGGTGACCTTTAAGATTTATTTGAATATGTAGAAATAAAAAGAGAAGTTTCAGCCTCTCCTGTAATTGTTATATGTGTTCTACTCCATATGATTGTACATATTAAATTCTATTAAACATGTTTTAAAAAAAAATTATTACATAAATAAAGGTACAAATATTGTCCATAGCCCTTACACTACAGACACAAATTAGTGCTCTGAAAAATATAAGACGTGTAAATGCACATTAACATATTTATTTTAACATGAAATCAAATTATTTATTTTTGACAAATGTTATTTATATTCATTATAGAAAACGTTAAACCTGTTCTGCTAACTGTTGCTTCAGTTGCTACCAGCTCATGCTGTGCAGCAAACATGGTTTGAACCCACAGAACGAGGTCTGCCTCCCCAGCACTGTAGACCGCTCTCTTTAAATGTGTTTTTAGAAAATGACAGCTTTTCAGAAAAACTAGCATTTTTGATTCTACTGTGTCTGTTAAAAAACAAAGTGGGGCTTCAGTTTTGCACTGAGCGCTCTAACGGGAGGCAGCAGTCAGATTTATGGTGTTGGCCCCTGCATCTATTGGAGACAGAATGTTTCTACTTTATGGAATGGTGTACCCATAAAACAATAGGTTTTAATGTTTCACTTCAAATGAGAGGATCTTAAAGGGTTCAACAAATCTAATATTTTATTTCAAATTATTTTTAAATGTCAATGCTTTGGATATGGAATACATATCACTTGAATTGATTGAACTTTTTTAAGAGAGCTTTGGAAATGCTGATTTCAGAGCAGCTGTTCAACAGGTCATTGTGTGTGTGTGTGTGTGTGTGTGTGTGTGTGTGTGTGTGTGTGTGTGTGTGTGTGTGTGTGTGTGTGTGTGTGTGTGTGTGTGACAGTGAGGATGTTATTTTAATAAATAATGGGGAAGCTCAAATATTCCTCAAGTGTGTTTCTGTTATAAAACAGCAGATGTGATAAAGGCCACAATACAAATGTACAGCATACATCATTTCTGGACTACTGTCTGTTAGTATTGATGGGGGAGGCACACAAATACACAATTACTTTCTAAATATAATGGACAGAGGTATAAAAAAGCCAAAATTAGGCTTAATGAGATTTGAAGATATGCATGCTGTTTAACGCTCTGGTGAGGAAAACAAGAATGCACACACACACACACACACACACACACACACACACAAACACAGGATTAAGATACACAAATATATCACCACTTGAGTAAAAAAGAAAGGAAGAGTTGGGCACAATAACAGAAGGCCACGATGGATAAGTTGCATACTGCTGCATTAGGACAGACTGGAGCTGCGAGAGAAATGTGACAACACAGACACCAAACAAGGCAATAGCTTCATTTAAATAAAACAGGACATGTGCTAAATGTGAAAATATCTAGTACCAATATCAACTAATACCATTTGGAAATGAGGACATGCAGTGATGTCAAATGTATGTTGAAGAATTCAATCAATGTGAACAAATAGAACCAATATGGCTTCAAATGAATCAAGTAACTCAATTCTACAATGTTTACACATTGTAGAATGTAGCTCTGCACTTGAGTTAAAAGCAAGGTCATATCACTTTGAAGAAAGAAATAACCCTTACTTCTCCCCGCGAATACAAAGTATAATCCACGAACACTAACATGCATCTTGCCTTGCCTGTTCCTCTCTGTAGGAATGTCCGTTAACAGAGCCACAGTGGAGACGGTTCAACAGAGGGAAAGTGTGCATTAATCATGAAGCCTGATGGAAGGGGTTACGCAGAAGAATACAGAGCACTGCCTTTACCTTTATTTATCTTTATGTTTATCACTACAATTAACAGTCTTTTATTTCATTTCACTGTACAATATTTCATTTAAAAATCTGTTCATGTGTATTGTATTCTACATGTACTCCTGCATTGACTTGGTCACTCACAACATTACTGCATTATTTTGCTTATTGTATTTATTTCTTTGTCTGGCATGTATACAGTTGACTTCATCTGCATCACCTGCACATTGGTCTGCAACATCATCTGCACTATTTGATTCTACTGTTTCTTTTTGAACTATTTGATGTTTAATTGTTTAATTAGTTTGATTGTTTTATGTCCTATATATTTTATGTTGCATTGTTGGAGGAGCTTGGGACTTTCCCATTGCCATATGTAGCATATGATGATAAAGCCCTTGGACCTTTAGAAGCTGTACCAACAGCATGCGTGGATAAAGAAGTCTCTTCTCTCTGCGGCACAGAAACAAAGTGTTCCACATACTGTATACCTTAGAACTGGGAAAGTGACCTGTGTTATTTGTCAGAATCATGGCAGAGAAGAACGATTTGATATTGTGGTATACAATTCTAGGCATAGGCTAAAAGGCCTTTCTCACAGGCGTTAAACACACATTTGGCCTCCTAAACTGTCTCTGTGAGCTGTGAGCTGAATCAAAGCTGAAGCTGCTGAAACAGAGCCATCCAAACCACAGAAACCACATCCTCCAAACACAGGAGGATTTACACACTCCTGCTTTCTGTCTCTCACTTCCTCCTCCTCAGTCTGCGACCTGCTGTCAGCCCTCTGAACACAGCCTTCATCACCATTCATATTATCATTATGAGGAGCATCAGTGTTAGTAAAGATGACTCTGAACACTCTATATGTTGCTAATGTGAATTATAATGAACAGACTGTAAATCATTCTGAGGAAAGATAGCATTGTGTAGGACGGTTTTCTTTTCATTATGGGAAAACTTGGGAGCTCTGACCCAGTACACACACACACACACACACACACACACACACACACACACACACACACACACACACACACACACACACACACACACACACACACACACACACACACACACACACACACACACACACACACACACACACACACACACACACACACACATACACTGGCAGCCAGTTATTCCTGGGACACAGTATTTTTGTTCTGCTTTGAATCCAAATCTTTCTTGTGTCTTGAATGAATCACCTGTGTCTCTAGTTGAATTATTATGGCTGGCAATGGCAAATTACTCCGTCAGCTAATCGAAGAGCTTCAGCTTCAGCTCCCATTGAAACATCTGTTCCTTAAATTAATCCTGAAGTATTGCCTGGCAAAAAAGAGCTAACAAAAAATAAACAATATTACCAACACTTCCTGTCCTCTAATCACAGCCTTCATCACAAAATCATATTATCAGTATGATGAGCAACAGTGTTAGTAAAGATGACTCGGTAATGTCAATTGTAATAAGCCTCGATAGAACAAAATTTGGTTGAGCATTTGTTATAAATAGATATCACAACTTGCAACAATGCATAATTACAATATATTAAGTAACTATACATACAAACAAACGATAAAAACACATTTTTGCAGAGAAACTAGTCCATGCATTTGTTACTTCAAGGCTGGATTATTGTAACTCCTTATTATCAGGGTGTACCAAGAAGTCAGTCAAGTCGCTTCAGCTGATTCAAAATGCTGCAGCTCATTTACTAACCAGAGTTAGGAAAAGGGACCACATTACTCCTGTTCTGGCTGCCTTACACTGGCTCCCTATAGAACACAGGATAGAATTTAAAATTCTTCTTCTCGCCTACAAAGCCCTTAATGGGCAGGCGCCATCTTACCTTAAAGAACTCATTATACCCTACTGTCCAACTAGGGCATTGCGTTCCAAGAATGCAGGGTTGTTGGTTGTTCCTAGAGTCTCTCAAAGTACAATGGGAGCCAGAGCCTTTTCTTATCAAGCTCCACATTTGTGGAATCAGCTTCCAGTTTGTGTTCGGGCGGCAGACACCCTATCCGTTTTTAAGAGTGCGCTTAAGACCTTCCTTTTTGATAAAGCTTATAGTTAGGGCTGATTAGATTCAGCCCCTAGTTTTGCTGATATAGGCTTAGTTTGTCGGGGGACATCTTACTTCTTCCTTCTCTCTGTCTATACCTGTGTACTCTCATGTTCCGATTAACCCAGCTTCCCCACATTTCTTTCTTTTTGGTGTCTATATACGCTGGGATCCGGAGTCATGGATGATCCTGGGGTCCTGTGTCCTGGATCCTGAGTCCTGGATCTTGAGTCGTGGCTGTGGTCATGGATCATAGGTCCTGGATGGATATCCTCGTGGATTCATCTTCCTATTATACACACATGCATTTCCAAACATTTGGACTACCTATGTTACAAATGTATTATCTTTTCAATTTACACACGGCATCTATTGCACGTCTGTCCGTCCTGGGAGAGGGATCCCTCCTCTGTTGCTCTCCCTGAGGTTTCTCCCATTTTTCTCTTTAAACTGTGGGTTTTCTCCGGAAGTTTTTCCTTGTACGATGTGAGGGTCTAAGGACAGAGGGTGTCGTATTGTCATACTGATATTCTGTACAAACTGTGAAGTCCACTGAGACAAATGTAACATTTGTGATATTGGGCTATATAAATAAACATTGATTGATTGATTGATTGATTTTTTAAATATCAGCGGGAATACATTTAAAGATTCCATACTGACTGACAGTGATATTAAGTTCAACAACTCGACAATACGACCTGGCAAAATACCCTCATCTAAAGAAAATACTTCTGATAAGAAAATGAGGCTATTTATTTCCCTGTACTTCTCTCACTTCGATCTGCATCAGCCAATCAGCTCGCTGCTCCCTCACTGGGAGTTGGACTCAGAAACCCCCCAACTACAACACGCCTGTTTGCTATCCTGACCCAAAATGGTGGAGCGAGCTCCCCATTGACATCAGGTCAGCAGAAAGTCTCTACACAGGAAATATTGGTGAGTATTTTTTCCAGAGTAATTACTATTTTGCTCTGAAATAGTGATATTTAATCATTTTGGAGTGTATTTATTACTCATAGCTTCTAGAGTGCGATCAAAAATTCAGAGTCAATTCTATTGGAGTCAAACCATGACCACGCTGTAACGGAGGTGATCTCTGGGGCCGTAGATCTCGGTCTCTTATATTATATAGCTTCATTATTGGCGAAGTATATTACTTTGTTCCACGCTAAAACATTGCACAGGAAGCATGTGAATCTATGTCATTTATGCATCTATTTGTCACGATCTGTCTATGTTTTAGTTTGTCTGTCTCTGTTTCCTGTTGTAGTTTGAAAAGTGTTCCCCCTCCCGTCTTGTCTGTTGCTGGTGATTGTGTTCACCTGGTGCCCTGTGTTGTCTCCTCCCTCCTCACCTGTGTCTTGTTGGTTTGATTAGTCCTGTGTGTATTTAGGTTCTGTTTTCCTGTTAGTGTGTGTGAGGTCCTTGTTGCTGGTGACTGTGTTCACGGGAGACAGTCATATTGAGGCTGTGTATCATGAACCACAGCGATGAATAAATGCCCACACCGGGTTGTATTTGAACTCTCTGTCTCCTTGCTTGGTCTGGCCGCTCAATGGTCAGCTTCACACACGCCCACTCGTGTTACTTAAGCACTTTGGTTTATTGACCTTTTTTATTATAAAGATCATTATGGTTCATTTATCCTATTCTGAGTAAAATGACATTCGATTGGGAGTAAAATTACCTTCTAGTTGGAGTGAAATGACGTTCGATTGGGAGTAAAATTACCTTCTAGTTGGAGTAAAATTACCTTCTATTATGAGTAAAATTACCTTCTAGTTGGAGTGAAATGACGTTCGATTGGGAGTAAAATTACCTTCTAGTTGGAGTAAAATTACCTTCTATTATGAGTAAAATTACCTTCTATTTGGAGTGAAATGACGTTCGATTGGGAGTAAAATAACCTTCTAGTTGGAGTAAAATTACCTTCTAGTTGGAGTGAAATGACGTTCGATTGGGAGTAAAATTACCTTCTATTATGAGTGAAATGACATTCGATTGTGATGGACCCTACACTCTTCCATAAGTGGGTCAAAAAGGCCCCGTATTAGAATGATATGTGTTTTTATGCCATTTTTTGTCATTTTGGTTAAGAAAAATCACTTGTATAATATTTAGTATTATATTTTGGTTCACACTAGAAATATTTTATATTAAATTTTTCACTATTTATAATTTTAGACTTTTTTTTACATTTTGAAAAAAAACGAAAGTCCATAGAATATGCAAAAACTACAATTTCTTCAAATGTAAATTTAAAATGTGAATGGCATGATATCCAAAACATGTTTTTTGAGGGATATGAAATGATAATAAAATGTAATTACAAAGATACTTCAAGAACACCACCTCACCCGGTCAAAAAAGACCCACTTATGCATCTAAGGGTCAAGAGTTCAGCCCATATGAAAAGAATGCCCCAGCAGCATGTGTTCCTATTGATGTTGTGTCCTTGTGTTTTACTGCACTTATTGTCACTTTGGATAAAAGCATCAGCTAAATCAAATGTCATGTAATGAAATGTATTGTAATAAATACAACAGGTTACTGTAAGTGTTCGTCATCTCAAGGTTCATTTATCACAGTGAGATGGATCTGCAGAAAACAGATCTCATTCCAACTCACACACATTGAACCAGGAGGCCCACTCTCTCAGAATCAGAATCCTTTATGTATCCTGCAGCGGGGAAATGTACGGCGTTACAGCAGCAAGGGAGTAGAATCATATATTAAATAAAAAGGCAAGCGCACGTCATTTAAAAATAATAAGTACGCCATGGAATAATATAAGTAGCAGTATTTTAAAATGTAAGTAAATGTTTAAAGGTATTGAAGGAGCAGGTACCATTAACACATTTTAATACATCGTAAAATAATAAAGGGTCAATTGTAAATGTGTGTATATCGCACAGTTTTTATATTTACAGGCAGTGATTTTTCTATATTGGATAAAGCAAATGACAAATGAATATAATATGGAGACCAAACAGTTATGTTGGGGAGACCTCACTGCCAGTCAAAGTACACCAGGAAGCAGAGAGAGGGACACATGAGAGACAGGCAGAGTGGAGGAGTGAGAGATAAAGAACAGCAAAGTACAACTTTCACAGCTCGCTACACAATCTGAACTGATCACGTCTTTCTCAGCACAGCAAGTGAAATCATTTTAAATCATGCTCTGAAGTAAAACTGTGTAGTTAGTAGCATCATAAATGCTGTTGAAAAGTAGGGAAGTCAAATGTTATTAACAAACTGAAATACAACTGCAACATAATAAATCATAAAACCATCATTGTAATGAATGTCCCAACCTTTTTTTTCCAACACCTTACATTCCATACGTCACTAAGTTCTGAAGTTGCTGCTCATCAGTTTTAGCCATGGATGTGCGCTTACCGACTTATTTGTCTTTATTTGTATTCTAGTATAACTAATGTGTGCTTTTCTTTATTAATAATAAGCCTTTTTTCTTTGACCTGCCACTGTTTGCAGTAACACTGTACATGTCCCCGCTGTGGAACTAATAAAGGACTTCTGATTCTGATGTGTATTTCCTTTAAGCTCAACATATCACCCTGAACGCAGCGGATGAAGAGTATCGAGCTGAAGCATGCACTGTACACTGAAACAACGGAAACATGGACTTTAATTCAATAGATTAAGTCAACAGACCTTACATAACTGTAAGATGAACACAAAATATTAGGTTCAATGTAATATTATTGCTTTCAATTAACCTTATACAGTTGTACATGGGTAAATATGTGACATTTGTTGACATAATACATTTAATAAAAGTCAATGTTTCAGTTTGTCATTGTATGCATCCTCAGACAAGCAGCAGGCATGTTGTTTTCTTCCGTTTCCCTGAAAAAGGCATTGCTACAAATTATGATTCATAATTTCCCCGAGTATGAGCGTCTGGATGATAGAACCTGAATGAGCGTTGTGTTGGGGCTCAGCAGCTGCTCCCCACATGCAGCTCCTCTGAACAGCGCTGTCCGGCTCAGAGCCACACTCAGCAGCAGCTGGCAGAGCCACGCAGCACGAGCTGAGACGCAGCAAATGAAGATTTATAGTTCCAGAAGACACACCAGGACATGACCACTGTTAGATCGCGTTTTCTCTCTGTCGGCCGTGTCCGTCTGCTGCTAGATTTACTGCTTCCAGGACAGCACAGAGCTGCAGCTTATGTTTTCATCACAGACACAGGAAGGAAGGAGGAAATTGAACGAGGTGAGCACTGAGCGTTATGTGAATGAAAAAAGATCCTGTGATGAGGCTGAATGGAGAAGAGAGGCTGCGGCTGATGGTATCGATGGAGGACTCTTGTGCTCTCTTTGTACACTGAAAAAAACAAACGTTGCCTTTAATTAAATGTATCATGTGAACAGATTTCACAGCACTGTATTGGGTTAGTTGAAAGCAATGATATTAAGTTGAACCTAATCTTTTTTATTTTAACTTCACATTATTGCTTTCAACTAACCTAATACATGTTTGTGAAATCGGGTTAAACCCATAAAACATTTAATTAAAGTCAACATTTCAGTTTTTACAATGTCGATATTTTTCCTAAACATGCCTTTAATTTCATAAATAAATTGAAGAATTTAAATCAAATACCACATTAGAAGTATAGTGCTACAGAAGCACCACACTGCAGGATAGCAGTTTGTGAAATAAACGATATAATATCAGAAATACATGAAAAAAACTCAAAATAACCCAAAGTGAAACGCTCTGAGGCAGCAGCAGGCTCCAGGCCAGATGGAGTGCTAAGTGGGATAAGCCGAATAATTCCTAGTTTCCACTTGGGAGAATTTTCTTCGAGCAGATCCCCTCCAGGCGGCTCTTTTGCATCACAGAAAGAGTGAGTTGTGGCAGCAGAGCACTAACAGAGCTGATGGGACTGCCGGCTGAAACCAACCAACCAAAACAAGGTTCTGCAGCACGGCTTCACGCTGTGGACCACGCTGCATGCTAAGCTCAATGCTCGAGCACATTAACACAGCTTCAGATAGAAGCAGTTCTGTAGAAACATGAAAGCTGAATACTGAGGTCAGAACAGGTGTCATGATGAACACAGCTAAAGAAAGACTTCAAAGCCCCAGCATTCATTACAATACAACACAACCGACCAATCACAGATCTGAGTGTGTGTGTGGGGGGGAAGAAGAACGCATGAATCACAATCAGAATCAGCTTTGTTTCCAAGGAGGTTTACACATACAAGGACTTTGCCTTGCTGTAGATGGTGGTGCATACATAGACGTCAAATAAGATGCATTGTAAGAAAAACAAACAGATATGATCACATTAACTTAAAGAAACATATTCACATGAAATATAGTTTGCATGACATGTCACTTGTTAGACGCTGTTATCCAAAGCGACTTACATCCTCAATACTGTGGACAATCCCCACAGGAGCACTTTGGGGACACAACGACATGCAGTGGGGTTTGAACCTGTGCTCCACTGACCCCAACACCAACACACTAGTCCACTGCGCCACGCCTCACTATAGATATACCAAAAATCTACATACAGTACACAAAACACAAATTACTCATAATAATAAAATAAAGTATGTCTAGAATCTTTATGAAAAGAGGGCAGCTGTGCAGATGAGCAAAGAGGAAGCTGTGCACAGTAATGTCCGCCCCCGAACAATGTCTGTGCACACGTTATTATTAATCATAAGAAAAAGAAAATTGATAATTTGTTTTTCAAAAAAACACATTTTATTTTTAATTTTCAAATTGTATTTTGTAATCATCTTGCGACCCCCACTTCGGGACCCCCTGCCTTCGAACACACTTCACTACGTTTCCTGATTACTAACCCGACAAGAAGTAATAATACATTGTGTTCCCTTCAAAGCTCAATTTAGTGTCAATTAACATGTTTAAGTTTATTAATCAAACGACATCAAGGACACATTTGGTCCAATAAATATGTTTGCAGTATTCCTTCATATCCACATTAATATAGAATGGACTGAGTGTGTTAGCTGCTGATGCTCTGCAGCCTGGAGAGAAGGTCGTGTGTGTGCGTGTGTGTGTGTGTGTGTGTGTGTGTGTGTGTGTCAGAAGCAGCCATCTGTTAGGCAGCTGTGGAATGATGTCTCACTCTCTCTGACCCCCCCCCCCCCAACACCCCGACCACGGCCGAGGTAGAGGTGCGCTGAGCTAAGTGGTGCAGAGATGCTTTGTGAGAAACAGAAAACTCTCTGAGGAGCTTAGATCACTGACAAATGATTAACTTCACACACACACACACACACACACACACACACGTACACACACACACACACACACACACACACACACACACACACACGTACACACACGTAAACACACACATACACACACATACACACACACACACACACACACACACACACACACACACACACACACACACACACACACACACACACACACACTCCGCCATGTATATTTAAAGATACTGCAGATATTTGTACTACAGGTTCTAATACAGGGGAACTGTCAGGGATAAACCACAACCTTGTATGTGACGCATTGTGTCTCATTGTATATAGATTCATACTACAACAACACCACAATCTGTTCTGTACTGGTTCATCAAGTACAACAATAATGCACCTGTGTGTCCTGTCCTGCCAGGGATGACTTTTTAACTTTGAGTTACTTAGTGAGCTGTCAGAGAGCTCGGCCATTGGTGGTCACTAATGATTCAAATATAGTGGTTATAACAACAACTAATGACATATATATTTTAAGGAGTATTTGTATTTACAACACCAATATCCGACATCTAGAAGTCCTCAGGGAAAGTTTGTGTATCACTGGCTGCAGCAACTAGAGCGAGGAGAGTGATGTGTTGCTGTACAGACGAATATACTAATGGCTATAATGAATATTTGTGCAGCAACAATGGCTGCAAAGATATAACAGACTGCTAGTGGTGAGGAGTCTGGATAATTATTCCCCGACACTGCAGTTCCTCCCTCTGTAAAAAGCTTTAAAAATGTCTGCTCATTGAGACAGAGACAGATACAGAATGTCCCTCCAGAGAGAGTGAAGACCAAAGCAGAGCTAGGAGGAGAGTGAATATGGAACTCCTGCACTACAAGGATGAACGTAGATCTGTGGCTGTGGGTGTCAATAAGCAGCTGTTTGCTAGCAGTTGGCCATCTCTACCTGAAGTGGAGAGGTCCATGTTGTGTTTACAAATGGATTATGCTGCACAAGGTGGTCAAGAAGTCAGTCATTACAGGTTCAATTGACATTTTGAGTGCTGGAAAATGGATGGGAACGATTGCTGGTGTGACAAAATTCAAATTTGAGTGTGTACCAAATAAAGTTATCATGCTTAAAAGGAAGTCCAAACGCTGAGCAAAAAATACTTGATGAATACTTGATTTAGGAATATGGAAAGAGTCAGTTAGCTGGCTGCTACAGACTGCCACGGCTAACACACTCACAACTGACTCAGTGCCTCACAAAGCTCAGGGCAAACAGCAGCAGGCCCACTGATGCGCTGATCCGTGCACAAAGTTACAAAGACTATAGTCCTTAATCTCCACATGAAATAACCTAATGTTCAGCTTCAGTCTTTCCACCACACATCTCTTTCCACCTAAGTGTCATTAAAGGTTTGAAACTGCTACGTCCATGTGCAGCTATACTCAAAAGAAACAATTGAGCCAACGTCATACCAAAAGAAACCTCCTGCAGCAACACACTTCATGCCAATTGATTATTCAAAATGTCACTGAATTGTATTAATGGCAACAATAACTGTGTGCTCTGTAAAGGTGAGTTCCTATAACGCAGGAACAGGTTCTCTGGTCGGTCCATTCAGAACCCGAACAGAGCCATGACCACTGGCGCTGGACCAATCCGCTGCAGCTTCCTGTTGACTCACTGCGAGTGTTACAGGGAGATCATCCGTCTGAGCAGGAAGATGTGTTTAAGAGAGAAGAAATAGTATTTAGCACAGTGACCTGGAAAACACACCAATGGTCCTAACCAACTGGAAAGATGAGTTTCTAACATCGAGAGGTTTGTGATACTCAGAAATATTCATGTCAGACAAAACTGGAGCTAAGATGTTTCCTCTTTTCCAATTCTTGCTGCCATATTTGAATGACTGCGTGTTTAATAATGATCACGAATAATAATAATGCTCATGAATACTTTTCCTTTTCAGCAGATGACAGCCTCTTAACGCACATGTGTGATTTGTGATGTTAAATACATTTAACTTGCTTTCACTTCACAGCTGATGCCATGATTGTCATATGTATTGCAAATGATGTCTCCAATTGGCTCAAGTGTTGCAGTGTTATTCTCTTAAATCCGAGAAACATTTATTTTTATGTTTTTATTAAACACTAA
Source organism: Pogonophryne albipinna (assembly GCA_028583405.1). Lineage (NCBI taxonomy): Eukaryota > Metazoa > Chordata > Actinopteri > Perciformes > Artedidraconidae > Pogonophryne > Pogonophryne albipinna. The sequence continues at coordinate 1,078,416 of CM053245.1, read as the reverse complement.
TTTACAGCTAATTGCAGTTGTATTCAAACACTAGCTAGAATAGAAAGTCCTACTAGTTCATGGCCGTGAGGTTTTTAACCAATGGAGTTTGCAGACAAAGAAATAATTGTGTTCTGTTGTCTCAAATAGCTTCCTCACCGTGTGAATTTGAAAAGAGAACGGACAGTGGTGATGGGTCGTGTCCAACTTCTCTTGGCTCTATCTGTACCGGCTTCCTAAAGGACTACGAGCTCCTCTCTGAAGTGCAACACTGAGACGGAGCAAAGCAGCCAAACATACTCTGCTGCATGTACAGGGTATTGCTGTTGCACATTCTATGGCCATGGTTGTAAATACTTCTTTTTTATTCTGTGTGCTTTTCTCCTTTGTATTCACGTAAGCTCAGTTTATCATGCTTGCCTTTTTCACCTGCTATGCCACTCTTTTGATTCTGATTCTGTAAAGTGGATGTATTCCTCCAGTTTCCTTTCCAGTGCCTCTTCAGAACACTTCCTTCATCACAAAGTCTTTTGTTACATCAGCAACATCTTGAACTCTTTGAGAATGAGAACAGACGGTATAGTGTAAAAAGAAACAAGGTGAATGTACCCTGCACACACACACACACACACACACACACACACACACACACACACACACACACACACACACACACACACACACACACACACACACACACACACACACACACACACACACACATACACACACACACACACACACACACACACACACACACACAATCAATCTAACGTTGATGGATCGCGTGTTTCCGGTCTGTCGGTGATCTGCTCAGGCGACTCATTTGCTCTCATTGCGCATGAGACCCTCCGATCGTTACACAACAAAGCTTACCTGCAGCACCGCGCGCGCTTGTGTGCACGTTTCCATGATTGTGTTTTTTCCCCCTACATTTAATTTGTAATGAGCTTCAACATAGGCTCCATTTATCATCTTTACAATCATCAGCAGCAGGTAACACACACAAGCGCGCTTGCAAGCTCACACACACGCGCTCGCTCACACGCACGCACACACACACACACACACACACACACACACACACACACACACACACACACACACACACACACACACACACACACACACACACCAAAGGTCAACCACTTAACCCGCTTTAATCACAGGCGCCATTAACATCAACACGGTATTATGTGGAAATCAACACCGAGACATAAACTCGCTGTCACTTCCATATTTCAGCGCGGCCCCGCTCCTCACAGCCGGCTCTCATTGTCCCGGCTCCCGGGACCCTGCACCGACTCCCGGCTCTCCTCTCTCTGAAGACCGGAGCTCGGTTTCTGCTCCCGGCTCTCCGCTCTCTGAAGTTTCATGTTGCTTTCAAACGGAATGTGATTCTTGTGTTTTTCGATAGGGTTTTTTATTTTAAAAACATCAGGTAAAATGCCACGAAACGAAATTCAAAAATATTGTAGAGTTGGCTAGTTGAATTCTCCTTGATATGTTTAATGATGATATCACAAAACACAAAGTCAACGATATCGCTCTTTAGTGTTTTAAACGTATTTTTGGAGCGTTATCTAATCATAGATCATTTGTATGTAAACTGGACAATATGAAGCAATAATAATAATAACACCTTTACGCGTAGGCCAGCACATGAAACATAAATATTCAACGCAACAAAGTAATTATTTTAATACAAACGTAAAACATATAAATCTATAGGCCTATTTAAAGTAGGCTAAATCAAATCATCCGTAGTGTGTTTGACCGCGAGCCTAACCCTCTATTTCCACACCTTTTTACAACCCGTTTTCTGAATGTTTTCAGAACGTGATTTGTAATAATTTAATATTTCTATAATTAAAACCTAGGCCTTGTCGCTGTTGTGAATAAACTGTGGATGTCGCAGAACGCAGAATGAGATCTGAATGTTTGTGAAGGCCAAACAGAATCAGACTGGTCTCAGACAGATATTTAAATACAAAACATGTCCAGCAGACAAACAGAAATAAAGTCGCTTACTCACCAAAAGCCCTTCTGTTGCTCTGGTTCATTTACAGAGTTGTATGTAGGCTACATTACACGGATTATGGGATACAATCGGCAGCTTTATAACCATGAGCAACGCTGGCTTGAGAACCTGGTGTTAACTCTACACTCACACTTTAATCTCCTTCAACTAAACCCGTTTGTGCAACAAAGAGTGTAAATGAACGTTTACGACTGTTTTTTTTTCTTAAATCAAAGTTATTTTGGAGGAGCATTAATACAAATGATATAATTGCAGAGGCCTTCAGACCCAAAGGGAACAGCATAACAATTATATACATGGCTGCTGTTCGCAATGCGTATCGTCTGGTATACAGATAGGTATCCCCCCCCCCCCCACACACACACACACACACACACACACACACACACACACACACACACACACACACACACACACACACACACACACACACACACACACACACACACACACACACACACACACACACACACACACACACACACACACACACACACACACACACACACACACACACACACACTCAACTGCATCTGCGCGCTCACGTAGGCAATATATTCTCCATAGTAAGGCGCGCTCATGAGCCACGTGTAAAACCTTAATCGTAGCTATTTAGTTATTGAGGCACTTTTAGCTGTTATTTGTCTCGCGCACTCAGCCTCTGTCTCAGTCAGCCTCTGAGAATATGAACATGATGCTTCTGATCAAACAATGCTCAGTGAATTTACAGGAACTCTGTAGTTTTGAGGAGACTTTTTCCGAGAAGCAGACTAAGATCTGATATGCACAATAAAATTAACATGTGTGTCAGTTTAAATTACCCAGCAGCAGAATGGATTAACAGAATATTAAAACCCGTCTTACTTTGAATTCTATATTTACCCTTCTATCTACCCATCTGTTCTCAGAAAGCGGCAGCATGTTGCTGCATGTGTTGAGGTGCAGATGTTTGGAGGGTCTTACCTTCAGGTCTGCTGTCAGAGTGGAGCCAGAGCAGAGCGGCCTGCACACTGACACACTGCGGACACACACACTCCACTTTTCAACCACTGAACAGGCACGGAGGACACTGTCCCCCCACACGTCAGAAATGTTTCAATGTTCCCAATTCAAAACCCTTTAAACCGTTGGATCATTCACATGTAATTCTCTCCATGAACAAAATGTAGATGTTTACACTGGTGATACATTTGATGGATTATTACAGTAATGGAAGTGTTTGTCAATCACAGGCAGAGTGTCTTGTTATTTCATTTCATTTGGATTCTTATTTATTATTGCTGTATTCCTTTACTGTGATATTGTCGAAGAAAAGTTATATTTCAATTCACCAACTTTTATTTTTATTTGCAAGACAATGCACAAATTGCTGCTGATTGTTATTTGTAGAAAACATATATATTTGGATGAGTTGCAGCATTACCTTGGCCCTTATCATCAAAACAGAAATAAGGAGCATCTCTGGTTTCACATGTAAATGAACTAAAATCATTCACGTCATAAAAATAATAGCAAAATTATGACTTTTCTAAATATTGTAATTACATTTCAAATTAAATTGAGTATAGTCATTTATTGATTCTTATTATTAACAATTTCTAGTTATTATTACTAATACTATTAAAAACTCTCTTTTACTGAATAATATTCTTGTGTGTGTGTGTGTGTGTGTGTGTGTGTGTGTGTGTGTGTGTGTGTGTGTGTGTGTGTGTGTGTGTGTGTGTGTGTGTGTGTGTGTGTGTGTGTGTGTGTGTGTGTGTAAGATGCTGCATGTGAGCTGACACTTTTTTCCCAATTGCTCTGGTTCCATGTGGTTGTACCAACATTCATGTGTGTGTGTGTGTGTGTGTGTGTGTGTGTGTGTGTGTGTGTGTGTGTGTGTGTGTGTGTGTGTGTGTGTGTGTGTGTGTGTGTGTGTGTGTGTGTGTGTGTGTGTGTGTGTGTGTGTGTGTGTGTGTGTGTGTGTGTGTGTGTGTGTGTGTGTGTGTGTGTGTAAGGGATATCCTCTCGGCCTTGGGAAAAAATCTGCGTGCGACAGACTGACAGAAAGCAGACTGTGGCACAGAGCTTCCTCTCAACTAATGAATTCCTGATCACATTTACACACACACACACACACACACACACACACACACACACACACACACACACACACACACACACACACACACACACACACACACACACACACACACACACACACACACACACACACACACACACACACACACACACACACACACATACACACAAACACACACACACACACACACACACACACACATACTTTTTAGCTGCAAGACCTCAGACCTTAGTCAGGGAGACTTTCTTTTGAATCAGATGTTGCTGGAAACGATAATAGTATGCTCCAATACTACAGTGTTTTTGTCTGGAACAAACAAATACTTTCTTACACCTCTTTACTGTATCCTTTTTTTCTGTTGGATGGAAATATAAATCTTATTTACAACTCTGCACTATCAATGCACAGCATAAACAAAGCAAACAGAAACACACTGCGTTTTTCAAACCCACTGTTTTTAATGCAGAAATTGTAAAACGTATGTGATTACATGCTGGTAGAGCATTCTGGACATTTATACATGAAGGAAGACAGATGGTCTTCACGTGCGCAGAGGCTTCAGAAGCTGCTCAGAGTGTCCCATGCTGTGGACATGTGTGACCAGCAGGGGGCAGACTGACCTGCTTCTTAAATCCATGATATGCTGTAGGCAGTTGAAAACACTGCTGTCATCACCATCCCTCCTACTGCAGCTACTAAAAACATATCTCCCAAAAGTATTGAAATAATTCCATAATTGAGATGAGGACCCTCTTTCTAAACACCCACATTTTGAATTAATTTAATGAAACTGATGTAATGTGCCTCTTTCTTTGAAAAAAAGATTCAATAAAGTTGAGGGGAAAAAAACGACTGCAGTGACTACTATACAGAAACAGTTACTGTACCTGTACTGGTACAAAGTGTGCTCCACTGCCCTGCCTCCATCACCCTGCTGCAGCTGTCACTGCTGCTCCGAGCCTCCTGGTCAGAAACACACCTGCACGTCTCTGTATCTCTGCGTGCACAACCCACTCACTTCGGTCCGATGCCTACCAAGTCCAGTTGTATTCACTTTTGGTCTCTCTCCATGTTTCCAGGCAAAATGCTGCAGGAAAGAAAAATATGAAGACTCAGCATGTTAGCATATTTCTTTTAAATCCGGACAATTCAAAGCATATTGTTACATGGCCATTTGAAACAGTGAAAAACAGGAGCTAGGATCAAATGGTCATGCATCTTTTTAAACTACATGTGTGGTCAGTTTAACTCTGGGTTGTGGTTCAAAAGGGTTTTCATTTCCAGAATAAGACACTAGCATCACTTCATGGACTTGAATAAAAGACAGACCATTGTTCCGCCACAGAAAACACAGTTGCATTTTAACTTGCCCAGGGAACCAACAGAGGAATCTCTTTTAAAAAAGTTAACAATCTCCACTCTATGGCAGTTCATATGGCAATTTCCGGAGCATAACATGCACTTCCTGCAAATCTCTTCCTCTCAGGAGTTCTGAGACATTGCAGGGAAAACATTTAGCTTTGGTGGGGGTGGACGATTCATCCTTTCACTTATTGTAAAATGTCCATTGCTGCTCCCAGAGACACTGCCCACTTTAACCAAGCTGAACAAACACCAAACAGGCAAAATGTAACATCAGTCTGAGTTCTACGTCTGTAACCTCAACAGTTCCACGCAGTATCTACAAACCTACAGTATGTTCCGGGGCTCTACGACTCAGTCTGATCATTTAGGGTTTTTATAATGAGGCCTCAGAGTTGAAAACATTCTGTAATGAAACAGCGCACTACAAAACTTAAGTTTAAATACATTTTAAAGAAACAGAGAGAGATTGGAATACCAGGATTATGTTTCTGTTTGAAGTTTCCTGACACACACACACACACACACACACACACACACACACACACACACACACACACACACACACACACACACACACACACACACACACACACACACACACACACACACACACACACACACACACACACACACACGATACATACAAGCAAAAACACATGACTGAGACCACCACCAGTGGTTTTGAGACATACATGCATCCTCTCTTTCTCTTTCTCTCTCTCTCCCCCCCCCCCCCACACACACACACACACACACACACACACACACACACACACACACACACACACACACACACACACACACACACACACACACACACACACACACACACACACCCACACACACACACACACACACACACACACACACACACACACACACACACACACACACACACACACACACACACACAATGTTTAGGAGGCAGGTTAGTAGCAGTGTTCTGGTTTATTGGGGTACTTACCTGAACTGCTCACACTATAAATCCTGGGGTACAGAAGGGTTTTTACTTCATGACCAACACAACAGTTCCTCTCATATTATATTATTATTTATTATTATATATTTTCTTTATTACCTCCTAAATCAGAGACAAACCTGGCTGCCATGTTTATCAAATGCACCTTGTGAATTGCCAAAACTCATCAAAACCAAACGTAACCTGAAACACACACTCTGCCCTCCTCTATTTGACATAGCATTAATAGATGTTATTATATCATTATTATGGAAAGCACTGTTTGAGTGAGCTCTAACATTTAAATAGCAATCTCTCTACTGAAAGATTGACACTAACTAATCACAATGTCGTAGAAGAGGTTGTGTCAATGCGCATGATAAGGTTTCAAAGTGAGACACTTACATATCCAGCACTGGAACATGACACATGACTATTAGATGTTCAATTTGTTCTATATTTGTCTTTTTAATTCTTAGTACAGAAGGTGACCCTCAGCTGGTCTCTTTATATTGACCTTGTCCTCTCCTTGTTAAAGGAGCAGGTGAAGTATTTGTCAAGGCTGCAATGTCATGCGACAGAATATCAGGTGCTCCCATAAATCAATTTGAAAGAGGATAATACTCATTGGATTGTCATGCTACCTGCCCGACAGACCATGAGACCTGAGACACGTGTCATCAGAACAGCTATAGCTTGAAGCTCTGCACACACACCCAGAGAGAGGACATATTAGTTACATGTTGACCAAATTCAGTTAACCTTTTGTTGCCTGGGCCAGAGACACATGGCCCAGCAGGGTCAGAGCCAGGGGCCAGCACACACACACACACACACACACACACACACACACACACACGCACACACACACACACACACACACACACACACACACACACACACACACACACACACACACACACACACACACACACACACGCACACACACACACACACACACACACACACACACACACACACACACACTCAGGCCTGTGGTGCACACTAAATGGATTAAGGATGGTCCAGAACCTGCTCTGGACATCCTCACAGAGACATCTGCTCCGCTGCCTCTCTGCCGATGACTCTCTCCTATTTGTCTGTTTACCCTCTGCTGCATTCTCCAGATAACAACTTCATCTCATGTTCATTAATACGACATCTTCAAAACCAGCAGGAGATGTGAAGGTTTTGGAGCTATTCATTGTGTCAATAACTATTGTGTTTGTAATATGATCTGTATATAAAAAAGCAATATACCATAGAATGAAATGTATTTTTGGGGGTCTTGTGGTTTATTTGACAGTGATCGCTGGGATAGAAACAGCAGAGAGACCTTCAGAGAAGGACCAGGGCTTCTGTCCAATAGTAAGAAATAGGTCCTACAGTAGGTATTTCCCTAAACACACTTCCTTGAACAATCCCATCGGCTTAAGGAAAGATGTGAAAGAGAATTCATCAGGCTTGAGGAAAAGGACGGTCCGGCGCTAAGAGAGTCTGACACGTGTTTATTATGCAGCAGCAGCAGCAGCAGCAGAGGAACGAAGGCTAGAGGAGGCTGAGCCTTATACTATTGAGCACTACAAAGACCATTGACAGATGTCAATATATAATGATATCGTGTAGGATTTAGCTGGTTCTCAGTTGTGTTGCTAACACTAACTACATTATGTGAATTCAAACACCGGAAGTTTACAGATTTAGAAAACTAAAGGATTTAATGTTGATCATTTTTGAAAACTACTTAACTTCAGACTCCAGTGGATTGAACCTGGATTCTACTTCTACTCAAACTTCTGCCATAGAAACATTTTGTAGCTGCTGTCATCTCTTCACATACCGCAATATGTAGTAAAGAAGTAGCAGTAACCTTATTGGATTTTCCTCTGGTTGACTCACAACAGCTCCCAGTTAGAAATAATATTACACATAACCCCTCCCATGTCAGACAGACAAAACAATATGAATATACCATGATAAAGAGTGAGTTCTAGAGGTGATGGTATGGATTTGTTTCCCCTGTTTGCAGTGTTTATGCTAAGCTAAACTAACTAGCTGCTGGCTGTAGCCTGATAGGTTGGACTTTTGTTCAACTCCACAGATGGATTTGTTAATTTATGGATTCTATAATCTGTGCAGATATAACCATTTGGTCCATTTGTCTTGGGGTTAGGATTTCTTAACAACCCCTCTGTCTGTGTAGACTTTATAAACTGATGTGTGAAATGTTATACTTCACTTCTGCCGACTTCTATTAAGCCAGGGGTGGAGAACCTTTTTCCTCTCAAGGGCCATTTCAATTTATACAACATCCTCCGAGGGCCGTACAAATTATTGATCTCAACCTCTGCTTCAAAAAACTAAAATCACTGCCCATTCATTTGGCCTTTCTTTCATGCTGTGCAAAGAAAAAGCAACCTCTTAATCCAAATATCTCACCATGACTCGCGCATGCATGCACGTGCACGGTTGTGGCATGACCACCAAAACAGAAAGATATGGACACAAGATGTGTGCATATGTATTTAGTTTTCCTATCCATGTGAACATGATTTAAGTGGGGGATGGACCTAACCTCCTCTAGGGGGGGCCGGGGGGCATGCTCCCCGGGAAGATTTATTTTTAAATGTTGAAGTTAAAAGCATCAATCTGGTGCACTTAAAGCAACATTAAGAGATCTATGGATACATATCTCAACACGATATGAAACAGAACTGTAAGCAGATTTTCTTTTTCTTTATCAATCAATCAATCACATTTATTTATAAAGCACATTTAAAAACAACCCACGTTGACCAAAGTGCTTATGGATATTTTACAAATCACTCCCCCTTTAAACTGTATTCTTGTTTATTAATAACAACTTTTCTTTACTGTCATATAGATTTTTTTTTACCTGTTTCTCATTTATTCTTTTATTTGTTTACAACTGTAATGATCATATAAATGTGTGCCTTTACCTCACTGAGCTGAGGTTATTTGAGCCTCTCAATCTGTCTGGAGAGAGCTGTCTTCCACCTGGTTGTAGAAAAAGCTCCTTATATTCGTTAGCATAGCTAGCTAACCATATGCTAACAATCCTCGGTACGGCTCTCTCTCGTTCAAACAAATGCGCTAGTGCCACACACACACACACACACACACACACACGAGCGTGAATGACACACAAAGATCTGTATTGTAGCGTCTCGCTACAGGAACACAGGGAGTCTTGGTTTGTCCTTTATCCGGGAGTTTATTAGACAGATCACAGGTTACTTTTGGCCGTAACCACGCCAAAACAATCCATTAACCCTGTCGTATTCTCGCTCTCCGTCACATACCCCGCTAGTTCTCTCCTAGCATCTCCCTTCCTAACATGAGGAGGCAGGGGAGCAGGAAGTGGAATCTTGGGTCGCAGACCGGTACGCCATCAGCACGAGGGGACATGTCTCTTTGGTGTTTCGCCGTCACTATGGAAATCTGTTGAGCCAGTGTGCGGTTGAACCTTTCTACGAGGCCGTTGCTCTGTGGGTGAAGGGGTGTGGTGCGGATTATGGGATCCCAGTTTTCGCACATAGCCTTAAACACTCGGGACTCAAAGTTCCGGCCCTGGTCTGTGTGTATGACTTCAGACGCCCAGAATCTTCTAAACATTCCCTCCACCCAAGCGTCCACAATAGTCTCTGCCTCTTGATCTGGTAGGCTGTATGCCTCAGGCCACTTAGTGAAGTAGTCCATGGCTGTGAGGATGTCGCGGTTCCCTTTTTCTGTGCAGGGAAACGGCCCAAGAACGTCGATCCCGATCCTCTCCATTGTGCACCCTTACGTGCAGTGCAGCTGTCGCAGCGGCGACAGTAATCTTCCACATCTCGTCTGTGTTGGCCCCAGTAGAATCTCTGTCGCAGGCGGCAGAGAGTCTTAGAGACCCCAAATTGACCAGATCCTGGAGTTCCATGCACTGACCGAAGTATCGTCTCCCGCAGGGTCCTCGGCACCACCACCTGCCACCGTGTCTATCCTGCAGCCGGTTCCTTCCACCCCTCTGCAGCACTCCATCACACAGGCGCAGGGCTTCAAACATTGACCATAGCCCTTTAGTGGCACGAGAAAACTCAGAGACCTGTTCCCACCGGGGTTTGTGTTGTGCGCAGTAGCGGCAGTCATCACTGTAGCAGGTGCGGCGGTAGCAGGTGCTGCACGCCAGGTCTGTGAAGTCATATGCTTGTAACTCTTCAATCCAGCGTGCCAGCTGGGCTTCTGGTTCTTTGAAGGACATGAGCCACTGTAAGGCAGAGTGATCGGTCCGGAATGTGAAGTGGAGGCCCTGTAGGTAGTACCTGAAGTGCCGGATGGCGTTGACCACAGCAAGCAGTTCCCGTCTGGTGACACAGTAGCGGCGTTCAGCTTTGTTAAATGTTCTGCTATAGTAGGCCACTACTCTCTCTCTTTCTGGTGTCACCTGGGCCAGCACGGCTCCTGCTCCACTGGAAGGGGGTACAGGTCCTTCTTGGTCACTTTATTGAGCGGTCTGAAGTCTACGCTGAACCGAAAGTCTCCTTCTTTTTCTTGGGAACCATGACTACTGGAGCGGCACAGGGGCTGTTGGAGGGTTCGATGAGTCCAGCCCGTTGCATCTCCCCCAGTGCTTTATCTGCTGCAGCTTGTCTGGCCAGAGGAAGGTGTCGTGGTCTCATTCTAATGGGCTGTGCATCTCCAGTGTCGATGTTGTGTTCAATGAGATCTGTCCGGCCAACATCGGCCTCAGACAGTGAAAAACAGTCTTTGAATTCCAGCAAGAGCTGCAGCAGCAGGTTCTGCTCATTGGGAGTTAGTCCATCAGAGTTTCTCTGCCAGACCTCTGTCACTGCCGAAACTCTCTCATCTGCGACAGGTTCTGCAGCAATGACTGGGTGAAGGCAAGGGTCCAGGGTCTGCAGGGTGGGGGTTTGTGCAGTTGCCGTCATCTGGGGGTCGCAACAAGCAACGGTGTCGGTCACTGTCTCGGTTGTCTGTGTTATAATGGTGTGGATCACACGACAGCCTGTATGGGGTGGCCGCCTACACATCTGAACGACCTGTCCATCTGGAAAAGTGAGTGTACCCCTCTTTGTATCAATGACATAGTCTAATGTCCCAAGAACATCCAGCCTCAGGATGCAATCTTCCAGGTTTGCGACCCACACTGGGCAGCGGACAGACTTCTTTCCCACCCCCATTGTCACAATTGTCTCTCCCACCATCGGAGATCGTTCCCCGGTAACTGTCTGTAATTTCACAAATAGTTGTTTTATTTCTCACCGTTTCAGGCTTCACCAGGGTTGCTGAAGAACCTGTGTCGACCAGCACAATACAGTCTGTTCCCGCAATAGTCACTGGGGCATACCAGCAGTCCTCAACCCAGGTTTTGCCCAGCCTGATGATTCGCTCCGGCTGGCCGTCAGCCTCTTCTGTTGGTTGTAACACTTCTGCTTGGTTAATGCGCTGCAACGTTTCCTCATTTGAAGAGGGACGGGACACATCATCAGGGGTCCGCATTGTCCCGGTTATAAAGACCCGGCCCCGTTTCTCTGGTTAGCTGTGCTGCGAGGGCAATCTCAAACCAGATGGCCAGGCTGTCCACACCCCAGCAGATCCTCTGGTGGGGTCTCGGAGACTGCTCCTCTCTCAGCGTGGTGGCACGCACAAGCTGTGTAAATTGTTCCACCCAGGCCGGCTCTGCTGTATTCAGCTCAATACCACACGCTGTGTGGTCATCCGCACTCCATGAAGCAGTACATAGCACCTCTCTCTCTGTGGCTAGCTCCAAAGCCTCCTGTAGAGACTTGGGGTGGGCGAGCAAAGTCTGTGTACGCAGGTCGGCTGGTAGTAGGCCCTGGAGGAAATAGTCCCGGGCTAACTCACTCTGGATAACAGGAGGCATGTGAGCATAGGTGCGGTGAACCAGCCCCTCAATGTCGTTGGCGAGCTCCATCAGCGGCTCCCCAGGGCGACGCTTGCGGCTACACAGTTCAGAGCGGAGCAGGCTAGCTGCAGAGCATAGTCCAAAGCGCGGTGTAGGGATGGAGGAGGTCCGATAAGTACTGGGGGGCGAGGGCATGGAGAGACTTGTAAGTGAGGAGGAGTGTTTTCTACTGAATCTGGGATTTGACCGGCAGCCAGTGAAGATGGATGAGGGTGGAATAACTACTGGATCTCCCTCCTGGCTGTTCTGCAAGCACCTTCCAGCCTCAGCAGCTCACCCAGAATGCAGCAGCCCGCCTGGTCTTCACACTACACTGCCTCCCTGAAGCTGTTTACTCATGTTTTGGCCAAGGTATGTTTAAACGGCATTACAATAATCCTGACCAGAAAATAATTAAATTCAATGTATTGCATACCAACATTTTGGTTTCGATACCGATACCAAGTCAAGAATTGCGATTCCAATTCTTTTTCGATACTTTTCTTTATTATTTTCATGATCAATAAAATTGTAGTATATCTGTTAAGTGTTTTCTTACAACATGGTCTCTTCTTTATACTTGAGTTTATGTGATTTATTTGATAGTTAACTTTATATTTTATTAACATGTAATAGTACAGTAATATAAAATAATTATTGACAAAATGTACATTGCAGATGTTAGCCACATTGGTAAGTTAGCTACAAAGATAGCCATATTAGACAGTTATCATTGCCATTAATTGCCTCGTCAAACTACAAAAACGTTCGTTTGTCACAAAATAAATTACACTTGTTTGACTTAGATTTGAGGGCATGGGCTTGAACATGATGTAATTATGTTATCTATCACATTCGCTAACCTGTCTGTCTTTAAATTCTTTAAACAGCTCTGGATGCCAGTCGGCGAGGTGCTTAGCCAAGTTAATGTGTTGGCTCCCTTGGTTTGCAGGGATCTAAAACATGTCTCATGTCCCTTTCACACCAACGCGTTTTCAGCTCCGGCTCGGAGCTGGAGCCTGAAAAGTACCGGTTTTTCCTGTTCACACCGCAGAGGCGCCGCCTCTTAGCTCCGGAATCCGGTTCACTTCCAGCTTCAAAAATTGTCAGTCTAGAGCAGGGGTGCCCAACCTTTTTTGAACCGAGAGCTACTTTTAAAGTTGCCAGTCTGCCGAGATCTACCAGTCCAAATAGAGAGACGTAGCCATTACTGACAGCCTACTACCAGGTAAATACACACTTCTACTTGTATAAAACTGACCTTCGTACGATTAATAACTCCATAAAATACTGCAGATCCTTTATCTTACCTCTTTCTAATCTACACACATACAAGTATTTAACTGAAGTTACACAACAGTGTTGTTGATACAGAGTTTATTCACACGTCACTACAGTGGGTAATGTTTTCAAGAAACATTGAACAGTGCTGCCACATATGACACAGGGAAAAAAGAAAATACTCTGAACCTTTCTTTGCCATTATATAAAAATAGTGTTGCAACAAAGTTAAATTAGGCTTACTAATAAGACAACTCAGATCTGAAGCTACACAGGAATCTGCTGCCAAAGTGCAATAAAAAAGACAAATCAATAGAATCAAACCCTTTTTTTGTTGCATTTTAGTAGAGTACAAAAAGAAATGCCTTTAAAATAGGATGCAAGCAACACTAGTTTAGACTATAATCAATTTAAGTTTGCATTCTTATACTATTTTGTACAATAATTGTAATGAATAAGTTCAAACAAAGTAAAACTTACAGCTGATTAATAACGGTATCTAACTTGAGTTTTTATTATATCAAAACCTGATGAAATGCTACTGTTATTTTTACTGTCCAAAAATTTTTTTTTACTACCCAAAAAGCGCGTCGGCAGCCTCCAGGAATGCTTCTTTCACAACTTCGCCGTCTTTGAAAGACTTTGTGTGTTTCGCAAGAACGTGACTGACACGATAAGATGCTCTGGTAGCAGCCTTGCTCTTGTTGGGCCTGGTGAAAATGGACTGCTGTGCATTTAGCTGTCCTTTCAGGCCCCTCCCCTTTTGGAGCGTAGGGCAGAATTAGGAGGGAATTCCGTCTCGTAGCGTTTGTGCACTGTTTTGAAATGCCGCTCCTAAATGACCCTTCTTCGATGAAGCCACGCTGGCATTGCAGATGAGACAGATGGACTTTGAATTGGAATAGATACAAAATAATCATCCTCCCACTCGGAGTGAAAATAATATAGTTTGGGCTTTTTGCTTCTGCCATAATTGCGGTCTTGTGTGTGTGCGGA
>CM053245.1:973994-1062790 GCA_028583405.1 Pogonophryne albipinna | reverse complement strand
TCCTTGCTTGGTCTGGCCGCTCAATGGTCAGCTTCACACACGCCCACTCGTGTTACTTAAGCACTTTGGTTTATTGACCTTTTTTATTATAAAGATCATTATGGTTCATTTATCCTATTCTGAGTAAAATGACATTCGATTGGGAGTAAAATTACCTTCTAGTTGGAGTGAAATGACGTTCGATTGGGAGTAAAATTACCTTCTAGTTGGAGTAAAATTACCTTCTATTATGAGTAAAATTACCTTCTAGTTGGAGTGAAATGACGTTCGATTGGGAGTAAAATTACCTTCTAGTTGGAGTAAAATTACCTTCTATTATGAGTAAAATTACCTTCTATTTGGAGTGAAATGACGTTCGATTGGGAGTAAAATAACCTTCTAGTTGGAGTAAAATTACCTTCTAGTTGGAGTGAAATGACGTTCGATTGGGAGTAAAATTACCTTCTATTATGAGTGAAATGACATTCGATTGGGAGTAAAATTACCTTCTAGTTGGAGTAAAATTACCTTCGATTGGGAGTAAAATTACCTTCTATTATGAGTGAAATGACGTTCGATTGGGAGTAAAATTACCTTCTATTATGAGTAAAATGGCAGTAGAGTTGTTTTTAATATACACTACATAGAGTACATAACCATTAAGCAGAGTCAAATCTAAGCACATAATAGAGTAAAATGAACTCTAAAAATACAGCTCTGAACAAAGAGTACATTTTACTCTATATAGGTTGGGACCAAATGTAATATTTTTAGAGTAACATTTTCTTCAATTTGAGTCAATTTTACTCAGAGAAATGTACTGTGTATATGTGCTGTCGCAGACTGAAACTCACCCGCTCGTACCTGCCATTAAACCCAGCACACACACACACAAAGAAAGATGGCACTTAACCCTTTGATGCGCGAGTGATGGACCCTACACTCTTCCATAAGTGGGTCAAAAAGGCCCCGTATTAGAATGATATGTGTTTTTATGCCATTTTTTGTCATTTTGGTTAAGAAAAATCACTTGTATAATATTTAGTATTATATTTTGGTTCACACTAGAAATATTTTATATTAAATTTTTCACTATTTATAATTTTAGACTTTTTTTTACATTTTGAAAAAAAACGAAAGTCCATAGAATATGCAAAAACTACAATTTCTTCAAATGTAAATTTAAAATGTGAATGGCATGATATCCAAAACATGTTTTTTGAGGGATATGAAATGATAATAAAATGTAATTACAAAGATACTTCAAGAACACCACCTCACCCGGTCAAAAAAGACCCACTTATGCATCTAAGGGTCAAGAGTTCAGCCCATATGAAAAGAATGCCCCAGCAGCATGTGTTCCTATTGATGTTGTGTCCTTGTGTTTTACTGCACTTATTGTCACTTTGGATAAAAGCATCAGCTAAATCAAATGTCATGTAATGAAATGTATTGTAATAAATACAACAGGTTACTGTAAGTGTTCGTCATCTCAAGGTTCATTTATCACAGTGAGATGGATCTGCAGAAAACAGATCTCATTCCAACTCACACACATTGAACCAGGAGGCCCACTCTCTCAGAATCAGAATCCTTTATGTATCCTGCAGCGGGGAAATGTACGGCGTTACAGCAGCAAGGGAGTAGAATCATATATTAAATAAAAAGGCAAGCGCACGTCATTTAAAAATAATAAGTACGCCATGGAATAATATAAGTAGCAGTATTTTAAAATGTAAGTAAATGTTTAAAGGTATTGAAGGAGCAGGTACCATTAACACATTTTAATACATCGTAAAATAATAAAGGGTCAATTGTAAATGTGTGTATATCGCACAGTTTTTATATTTACAGGCAGTGATTTTTCTATATTGGATAAAGCAAATGACAAATGAATATAATATGGAGACCAAACAGTTATGTTGGGGAGACCTCACTGCCAGTCAAAGTACACCAGGAAGCAGAGAGAGGGACACATGAGAGACAGGCAGAGTGGAGGAGTGAGAGATAAAGAACAGCAAAGTACAACTTTCACAGCTCGCTACACAATCTGAACTGATCACGTCTTTCTCAGCACAGCAAGTGAAATCATTTTAAATCATGCTCTGAAGTAAAACTGTGTAGTTAGTAGCATCATAAATGCTGTTGAAAAGTAGGGAAGTCAAATGTTATTAACAAACTGAAATACAACTGCAACATAATAAATCATAAAACCATCATTGTAATGAATGTCCCAACCTTTTTTTTCCAACACCTTACATTCCATACGGTCACTAAGTTCTGAAGTTGCTGCTCATCAGTTTTAGCCATGGATGTGCGCTTACCGACTTATTGTCTTTATTTGTATTCTAGTATAACTAATGTGTGCTTTTCTTTATTAATAATAAGCCTTTTTTCTTGACCTGCCACTGTTTGCAGTAACACTGTACATGTCCCCGCTGTGGAACTAATAAAGGACTTCTGATTCTGATGTGTATTTCCTTTAAGCTCAACATATCACCCTGAACGCAGCGGATGAAGAGTATCGAGCTGAAGCATGCACTGTACACTGAAACAACGGAAACATGGACTTTAATTCAATAGATTAAGTCAACAGACCTTACATAACTGTAAGATGAAACACAAAATATTAGGTTCAATGTAATATTATTGCTTTCAATTAACCTTATACAGTTGTACATGGGTAAATATGTGACATTTGTTGACATAATACATTTAATAAAAGTCAATGTTTCAGTTTGTCTTGTATGCATCCTCAGACAAGCAGCAGGCATGTTGTTTTCTTCCGTTTCCCTGAAAAAAGGGCATTGCTACAAATTATGATTCATAATTTCCCCGAGTATGAGCGTCTGGATGATAGAACCTGAATGAGGCGTTGTGTTGGGGCTCAGCAGCTGCTCCCCACATGCAGCTCCTCTGAACAGCGCTGTCCGGCTCAGAGCCACACTCAGCACAGCAGCTGGCAGAGCCACGCAGCACCGAGCTGAGACGCAGCAAATGAAGATTTATAGTTCCAGAAGACACACCAGGACATGACCACTGTTAGATCGCGTTTTCTCTCTGTCGGCCGTGTCCGTCTGCTGCTAGATTTACTGCTTCCAGGACAGCACAGAGCTGCAGCTTATGTTTTCATCACAGACACAGGAAGGAAGGAGGAAATTGAACGAGGTGAGCACTGAGCGTTATGTGAATGAAAAAGATCCTGTGATGAGGCTGAATGGAGAAGAGAGGCTGCGGCTGATGGTATCGATGGAGGACTCTTGTGCTCTCTTTGTACACTGAAAAAAAACAAACGTTGCCTTTAATTAAATGTATCATGTGAACAGATTTCACAGCACTGTATTGGGTTAGTTGAAAGCAATGATATTAAGTTGAACCTAATCTTTTTTATTTTAACTTCACATTATTGCTTTCAACTAACCTAATACATGTTTGTGAAATCGGGTTAAACCCATAAAACATTTAATTAAAGTCAACATTTCAGTTTTTACAATGTCGATATTTTTCCTAAACATGCCTTTAATTTCATAAATAAATTGAAGAATTTAAATCAAATACCACATTAGAAGTATAGTGCTACAGAAGCACCACACTGCAGGATAGCAGTTTGTGAAATAAACGATATAATATCAGAAATACATGAAAAAAACTCAAAATAACCCAAAGTGAAACGCTCTGAGGCAGCAGCAGGCTCCAGGCCAGATGGAGTGCTAAGTGGGATAAGCCGAATAATTCCTAGTTTCCACTTGGGAGAATTTTTCTTCGAGCAGATCCCCTCCAGGCGGCTCTTTTGCATCACAGAAAGAGTGAGTTGTGGCAGCAGAGCACTAACAGAGCTGATGGGACTGCCGGCTGAAACCAACCAACCAAAACAAGGTTCTGCAGCACGGCTTCACGCTGTGGACCACGCTGCATGCTAAGCTCAATTGCTCGAGCACATTAACACAGCTTCAGATAGAAGCAGTTCTGTAGAAACATGAAAGCTGAATACTGAGGTCAGAACAGGTGTCATGATGAACACAGCTAAAGAAAGACTTCAAAGCCCCAGCATTCATTACAATACAACACAACCGACCAATCACAGATCTGAGTGTGTGTGTGGGGGGGAAGAAGAACGCATGAATCACAATCAGAATCAGCTTTGTTTCCAAGGAGGTTTACACATACAAGGACTTTGCCTTGCTGTAGATGGTGGTGCATACATAGACCGTCAAATAAGATGCATTGTAAGAAAACAAACAGATATGAATCACATTAACTTAAAGAAACATATTCACATGAAATATAGTTTGCATGACATGTCACTTGTTAGACGCTGTTATCCAAAGCGACTTACATCCTCAATACTGTGGACAATCCCACAGGAGCACTTTGGGGACACAACGACATGCAGTGGGGTTTGAACCTGTGCTCCACTGACCCCAACACCAACACACTAGTCCACTGCGCCACGCCTCACTATAGATATACCAAAAATCTACATACAGTACACAAAACACAAATTACTCATAATAATAAAATAAAGTATGTCTAGAATCTTTATGAAAAGAGGGCAGCTGTGCAGATGAGCAAAGAGGAAGCTGTGCACAGTAATGTCCGCCCCCGAACAATGTCTGTGCACACGTTATTATTAATCATAAGAAAAAGAAAATTGATAATTTGTTTTTCAAAAAAACACATTTTATTTTTAATTTTCAAATTGTATTGTGTAATCATCTTGCGACCCCCACTTCGGGACCCCTGCCTTCGAACACACTTCACTACGTTTCCTGATTACTAACCCGACAAGAAGTAATAATACATTGTGGTTCCCTTCAAAGCTCAATTTAGTGTCAATTAACATGTTAAGTTTATTAATCAAACGACATCAAGGACACATTTGGTCCAATAAATATGTTTGCAGTATTCCTTCATATCCACATTAATATAGAATGGACTGAGTGTGTTAGCTGCTGATGCTCTGCAGCCTGGAGAGAAGGTCGTGTGTGTGCGTGTGTGTGTGTGTGTGTGTGTGTGTGTGTGTGTCAGAAGCAGCCATCTGTTAGGCAGCTGTGGAATGATGTCTCACTCTCTCTGACCCCCCCCCCCCCAACACCCGACCACGGCCGAGGTAGAGGTGCGCTGAGCTAAGTGGTGCAGAGATGCTTTGTGAGAAACAGAAAACTCTCTGAGGAGCTTAGATCACTGACAAATGATTAACTTCACACACACACACACACACACACACGTACACACACACACACACACACACACACACACACACACACACACGTACACACACATACACACACATACACACACACACACACACACACACACACACACACACACACACACACACACACACACAACACACACACACACTCCGCCATGTATATTTAAAGATACTGCAGATATTTGTACTACAGGTTCTAATACAGGGGAACTGTCAGGGATAAACCACAACCTTGTATGTGACGCATTGTGTCTCATTGTATATAGATTCATACTACAACAACACCACAATCTGTTCTGTACTGGTTCATCAAGTACAACAATAATGCACCTGTGTGTCCTGTCCTGCCAGGGATGACTTTTTAACTTTGAGTTACTTAGTGAGCTGTCAGAGAGCTCGGCCATTGGTGGTCACTAATGATTCAAAATATAGTGGTTATAACAACAACTAATGACATATATATTTTAAGGAGTATTTGTATTTACAACACCAATATCCGACATCTAGAAGTCCTCAGGGAAAGTTTGTGTATCACTGGCTGCAGCAACTAGAGCGAGGAGAGTGATGTGTTGCTGTACAGACGAATATACTAATGGCTATAATGAATATTTGTGCAGCAACAATGGCTGCAAAGATATAACAGACCTGCTAGTGGTGAGGAGTCTGGATAATTATTCCCCGACACTGCAGTTCCTCCCTCTGTAAAAAGCTTTAAAAATGTCTGCTCATTGAGACAGAGACAGATACAGAATGTCCCTCAGAGAGAGTGAAGACCAAAGCAGAGCTAGGAGGAGAGTGAATATGGAACTCCTGCACTACAAGGATGAACCGTAGATCTGTGGCTGTGGGTGTCAATAAGCAGCTGTTTGCTAGCAGTTGGCCATCTCTACCTGAAGTGGAGAGGTCCATGTTGTGTTTACAAATGGATTATGCTGCACAAGGTGGTCAAGAAGTCAGTCATTACAGGTTCAATTGACATTTTGAGTGCTGGAAAATGGATGGGAACGATTGCTGGTGTGACAAAATTCAAATTTGAGTGTGTACCAAATAAAGTTATCATGCTTAAAAGGAAGTCCAAACGCTGAGCAAAAATACTTGATGAATACTTGATTTAGGAATATGGAAAGAGTCAGTTAGCTGGCTGCTACAGACTGCCACGGCTAACACACTCACAACTGACTCAGTGCCTCACAAAGCTCAGGGCAAACAGCAGCAGGCCCACTGATGCGCTGATCCGTGCACAAAGTTACAAAGACTATAGTCCTTAATCTCCACATGAAATAACCTAATGTTCAGCTTCAGTCTTTCCACCACACATCTCTTTCCACCTAAGTGTCATTAAAGGTTTGAAACTGCTACGTCCATGTGCAGCTATACTCAAAAGAAACAATTGAGCCAACGTCATACCAAAAGAAACCTCCTGCAGCAACACACTTCATGCCAATTGATTATTCAAAATGTCACTGAATTGTATTAATGGCAACAATAACTGTGTGCTCTGTAAAGGTGAGTTCCTATAACGCAGGAACAGGTTCTCTGGTCGGTCCATTCAGAACCCGAACAGAGCCATGACCACTGGCGCTGGACCAATCCGCTGCAGCTTCCTGTTGACTCACTGCGAGTGTTACAGGGAGATCATCCGTCTGAGCAGGAAGATGTGTTTAAGAGAGAAGAAATAGTATTTAGCACAGTGACCTGGAAAACACACCAATGGTCCTAACCAACTGGAAAGATGAGTTTCTAACATCGAGAGGTTTGTGATACTCAGAAATATTCATGTCAGACAAAACTGGAGCTAAGATGTTTCCTCTTTTCCAATTCTTGCTGCCATATTTGAATGACTGCGTGTTTAATAATGATCACGAATAATAATAATGCTCATGAATACTTTTCCTTTTCAGCAGATGACAGCCTCTTAACGCACATGTGTGATTTGTGATGTTAAATACATTTAACTTGCTTTCACTTCACAGCTGATGCCATGATTGTCATATGTATTGCAAAATGATGTCTCCAATTGGCTCAAGTGTTGCAGTGTTATTCTCTTAAATCCGAGAAACATTTATTTTTATGTTTTTATTAAACACTAATTTACAGCTAATTGCAGTTGTATTCAAACACTAGCTAGAATAGAAAGTCCTACTAGTTCATGGCCGTGAGGTTTTTAACCAATGGAGTTTGCAGACAAAGAAATAATTGTGTTCTGTTGTCTCAAATAGCTTCCTCACCGTGTGAATTTGAAAAGAGAACGGACAGTGGTGATGGGTCGTGTCCAACTTCTCTTGGCTCTATCTGTACCGGCTTCCTAAAGGACTACGAGCTCCTCTCTGAAGTGCAACACTGAGACGGAGCAAAGCAGCCAAACATACTCTGCTGCATGTACAGGGTATTGCTGTTGCACATTCTATGGCCATGGTTGTAAATACTTCTTTTTTATTCTGTGTGCTTTTCTCCTTTGTATTCACGTAAGCTCAGTTTATCATGCTTGCCTTTTTCACCTGCTATGCCACTCTTTTGATTCTGATTCTGTAAAGTGGATGTATTCCTCCAGTTTCCTTTCCAGTGCCTCTTCAGAACACTTCCTTCATCACAAAGTCTTTTGTTACATCAGCAACATCTTGAACTCTTTGAGAATGAGAACAGACGGTATAGTGTAAAAAGAAACAAGGTGAATGTACCCTGCACACACACACACACACACACACACACACACACACACACACACACACACACACACACACACACACACACACACACACACACACACACACACACACACACACACACACACACACACACACACACACACACACACACACACACACACACACACACACACACACACACACAATCAATCTAACGTTGATGGATCGCGTGTTTCCGGTCTGTCGGTGATCTGCTCAGGCGACTCATTTGCTCTCATTGCGCATGAGACCCTCCGATCGTTACACAACAAAGCTTACCTGCAGCACCGCGCGCGCTTGTGTGCACGTTTCCATGATTGTGTTTTTTCCCCCTACATTTAATTTGTAATGAGCTTCAACATAGGCTCCATTTATCATCTTTACAATCATCAGCAGCAGGTAACACACACAAGCGCGCTTGCAAGCTCACACACACGCGCTCGCTCACACGCACGCGCACACACACACACACACACACACACACACACACACACACACACACACACACACACACACACACACACACACACACACACACACACACACCAAAGGTCAACCACTTAACCCGCTTTAATCACAGGCGCCATTAACATCAACACGGTATTATGTGGAAATCAACACCGAGACATAAACTCGCTGTCACTTCCATATTTCAGCGCGGCCCCGCTCCTCACAGCCGGCTCTCACTGTCCCGGCTCCCGGGACCCTGCACCGACTCCCGGCTCTCCTCTCTCTGAAGACCGGAGCTCGGTTTCTGCTCCCGGCTCTCCGCTCTCTGAAGTTTCATGTTGCTTTCAAACGGAATGTGATTCTTGTGTTTTTCGATAGGGTTTTTTATTTTAAAAACATCAGGTAAAATGCCACGAAACGAAATTCAAAAATATTGTAGAGTTGGCTAGTTGAATTCTCCTTGATATGTTTAATGATGATATCACAAAACACAAAGTCAACGATATCGCTCTTTAGTGTTTTAAACGTATTTTTGGAGCGTTATCTAATCATAGATCATTTGTATGTAAACTGGACAATATGAAGCAATAATAATAATAACACCTTTACGCGTAGGCCAGCACATGAAACATAAATATTCAACGCAACAAAGTAATTATTTTAATACAAACGTAAAACATATAAATCTATAGGCCTATTTAAAGTAGGCTAAATCAAATCATCCGTAGTGTGTTTGACCGCGAGCCTAACCCTCTATTTCCACACCTTTTTACAACCCGTTTTCTGAATGTTTTCAGAACGTGATTTGTAATAATTTAATATTTCTATAATTAAAACCTAGGCCTTGTCGCTGTTGTGAATAAACTGTGGATGTCGCAGAACGCAGAATGAGATCTGAATGTTTGTGAAGGCCAAACAGAATCAGACTGGTCTCAGACAGATATTTAAATACAAAACATGTCCAGCAGACAAACAGAAATAAAGTCGCTTACTCACCAAAAGCCCTTCTGTTGCTCTGGTTCATTTACAGAGTTGTATGTAGGCTACATTACACGGATTATGGGATACAATCGGCAGCTTTATAACCATGAGCAACGCTGGCTTGAGAACCTGGTGTTAACTCTACACTCACACTTTAATCTCCTTCAACTAAACCCGTTTGTGCAACAAAGAGTGTAAATGAACGTTTACGACTGTTTTTTTTTTCTTAAATCAAAGTTATTTTGGAGGAGCATTAATACAAATGATATAATTGCAGAGGCCTTCAGACCCAAAGGGAACAGCATAACAATTATATACATGGCTGCTGTTCGCAATGCGTATCGTCTGGTATACAGATAGGTATCCCCCCCCCCCCACACACACACACACACACACACACACACACACACACACACACACACACACACACACACACACACACACACACACACACACACACACACACACACACACACACACACACACACACACACACACACACACACACACACACACACACACACACACACACACACACACACACACTCAACTGCATCTGCGCGCTCACGTAGGCAATATATTCTCCATAGTAAGGCGCGCTCATGAGCCACGTGTAAAACCTTAATCGTAGCTATTTAGTTATTGAGGCACTTTTAGCTGTTATTTGTCTCGCGCACTCAGCCTCTGTCTCAGTCAGCCTCTGAGAATATGAACATGATGCTTCTGATCAAACAATGCTCAGTGAATTTACAGGAACTCTGTAGTTTTGAGGAGACTTTTTCTGAGAAGCAGACTAAGATCTGATATGCACAATAAAATTAACATGTGTGTCAGTTTAAATTACCCAGCAGCAGAATGGATTAACAGAATATTAAAACCCGTCTTACTTTGAATTCTATATTTACCCTTCTATCTACCCATCTGTTCTCAGAAAGCGGCAGCATGTTGCTGCATGTGTTGAGGTGCAGATGTTTGGAGGGTCTTACCTTCAGGTCTGCTGTCAGAGTGGAGCCAGAGCAGAGCGGCCTGCACACTGACACACTGCGGACACACACACTCCACTTTTCAACCACTGAACAGGCACGGAGGACACTGTCCCCCCACACGTCAGAAATGTTTCAATGTTCCCAATTCAAAACCCTTTAAACCGTTGGATCATTCACATGTAATTCTCTCCATGAACAAAATGTAGATGTTTACACTGGTGATACATTTGATGGATTATTACAGTAATGGAAGTGTTTGTCAATCACAGGCAGAGTGTCTTGTTATTTCATTTCATTTGGATTCTTATTTATTATTGCTGTATTCCTTTACTGTGATATTGTCGAAGAAAAGTTATATTTCAATTCACCAACTTTTATTTTTATTTGCAAGACAATGCACAAATTGCTGCTGATTGTTATTTGTAGAAAACATATATATTTGGATGAGTTGCAGCATTACCTTGGCCCTTATCATCAAAACAGAAATAAGGAGCATCTCTGGTTTCACATGTAAATGAACTAAAATCATTCACGTCATAAAAATAATAGCAAAATTATGACTTTTCTAAATATTGTAATTACATTTCAAATTAAATTGAGTATAGTCATTTATTGATTCTTATTATTAACAATTTCTAGTTATTATTACTAATACTATTAAAAACTCTCTTTACTGAATAATATTCTTGTGTGTGTGTGTGTGTGTGTGTGTGTGTGTGTGTGTGTGTGTGTGTGTGTGTGTGTGTGTGTGTGTGTGTGTGTGTGTGTGTGTGTGTGTGTGTGTGTGTGTGTGTGTGTGTGTGTGTGTAAGATGCTGCATGTGAGCTGACACTTTTTTCCCAATTGCTCTGGTTCCATGTGGTTGTACCAACATTCATGTGTGTGTGTGTGTGTGTGTGTGTGTGTGTGTGTGTGTGTGTGTGTGTGTGTGTGTGTGTGTGTGTGTGTGTGTGTGTGTGTGTGTGTGTGTGTGTGTGTGTGTGTGTGTAAGGGATATCCTCTCGGCCTTGGGAAAAAATCTGCGTGCGACAGACTGACAGAAAGCAGACTGTGGCACAGAGCTTCCTCTCAACTAATGAATTCCTGATCACATTTACACACACACACACACACACACACACACACACACACACATACACACACACACACACACACACACACACACACACACACACACACACACACACACACACACACACACACACACACACACACACACACATACACACACACACACACACACACACACACACACACACACACACACATACTTTTTAGCTGCAAGACCTCAGACCTTAGTCAGGGAGACTTTCTTTTGAATCAGATGTTGCTGGAAACGATAATAGTACGCTCCAATACTACAGTGTTTTTGTCTGGAACAAACAAATACTTTCTTACACCTCTTTACTGTATCCTTTTTTTCTGTTGGATGGAAATATAAATCTTATTTACAACTCTGCACTATCAATGCACAGCATAAACAAAGCAAACAGAAACACACTGCGTTTTTCAAACCCACTGTTTTTAATGCAGAAATTGTAAAACGTATGTGATTACATGCTGGTAGAGCATTCTGGACATTTATACATGAAGGAAGACAGATGGTCTTCACGTGCGCAGAGGCTTCAGAAGCTGCTCAGAGTGTCCCATGCTGTGGACATGTGTGACCAGCAGGGGGCAGACTGACCTGCTTCTTAAATCCATGATATGCTGTAGGCAGTTGAAAACACTGCTGTCATCACCATCCCTCCTACTGCAGCTACTAAAAACATATCTCCCAAAAGTATTGAAATAATTCCATAATTGAGATGAGGACCCTCTTTCTAAACACCCACATTTTGAATTAATTTAATGAAACTGATGTAATGTGCCTCTTTCTTTGAAAAAAAGATTCAATAAAGTTGAGGGGAAAAAAACGACTGCAGTGACTACTATACAGAAACAGTTACTGTACCTGTACTGGTACAAAGTGTGCTCCACTGCCCTGCCTCCATCACCCTGCTGCAGCTGTCACTGCTGCTCCGAGCCTCCTGGTCAGAAACACACCTGCACGTCTCTGTATCTCTGCGTGCACAACCCACTCACTTCGGTCCGATGCCTACCAAGTCCAGTTGTATTCACTTTTGGTCTCTCTCCATGTTTCCAGGCAAAATGCTGCAGGAAAGAAAAATATGAAGACTCAGCATGTTAGCATATTTCTTTTAAATCCGGACAATTCAAAGCATATTGTTACATGGCCATTTGAAACAGTGAAAAACAGGAGCTAGGATCAAATGGTCATGCATCTTTTTAAACTACATGTGTGGTCAGTTTAACTCTGGGTTGTGGTTCAAAAGGGTTTTCATTTCCAGAATAAGACACTAGCATCACTTCATGGACTTGAATAAAAGACAGACCATTGTTCCGCCACAGAAAACACAGTTGCATTTTAACTTGCCCAGGGAACCAACAGAGGAATCTCTTTTAAAAAAGTTAACAATCTCCACTCTATGGCAGTTCATATGGCAATTTCCGGAGCATAACATGCACTTCCTGCAAATCTCTTCCTCTCAGGAGTTCTGAGACATTGCAGGGAAAACATTTAGCTTTGGTGGGGGTGGACGATTCATCCTTTCACTTATTGTAAAATGTCCATTGCTGCTCCCAGAGACACTGCCCACTTTAACCAAGCTGAACAAACACCAAACAGGCAAAATGTAACATCAGTCTGAGTTCTACGTCTGTAACCTCAACAGTTCCACGCAGTATCTACAAACCTACAGTATGTTCCGGGGCTCTACGACTCAGTCTGATCATTTAGGGTTTTTATAATGAGGCCTCAGAGTTGAAAACATTCTGTAATGAAACAGCGCACTACAAAACTTAAGTTTAAATACATTTTAAAGAAACAGAGAGAGATTGGAATACCAGGATTATGTTTCTGTTTGAAGTTTCCTGACACACACACACACACACACACACACACACACACACACACACACACACACACACACACACACACACACACACACACACACACACACACACACACACACACACACACACACACACACACACACACACACACGATACATACAAGCAAAAACACATGACTGAGACCACCACCAGTGGTTTTGAGACATACATGCATCCTCTCTTTCTCTTTCTCTCTCTCTCCCCCCCCCCCCCCACACACACACACACACACACACACACACACACACACACACACACACACACACACACACACACACACACACACACACACACACACACACACACACACACACACACACACACACACACACACACACACACACACACACACACACAATGTTTAGGAGGCAGGTTAGTAGCAGTGTTCTGGTTTATTGGGGTACTTACCTGAACTGCTCACACTATAAATCCTGGGGTACAGAAGGGTTTTTACTTCATGACCAACACAACAGTTCCTCTCATATTATATTATTATTTATTATTATATATTTTCTTTATTACCTCCTAAATCAGAGACAAACCTGGCTGCCATGTTTATCAAATGCACCTTGTGAATTGCCAAAACTCATCAAAACCAAACGTAACCTGAAACACACACTCTGCCCTCCTCTATTTGACATAGCATTAATAGATGTTATTATATCATTATTATGGAAAGCACTGTTTGAGTGAGCTCTAACATTTAAATAGCAATCTCTCTACTGAAAGATTGACACTAACTAATCACAATGTCGTAGAAGAGGTTGTGTCAATGCGCATGATAAGGTTTCAAAGTGAGACACTTACATATCCAGCACTGGAACATGACACATGACTATTAGATGTTCAATTTGTTCTATATTTGTCTTTTTAATTCTTAGTACAGAAGGTGACCCTCAGCTGGTCTCTTTATATTGACCTTGTCCTCTCCTTGTTAAAGGAGCAGGTGAAGTATTTGTCAAGGCTGCAATGTCATGCGACAGAATATCAGGTGCTCCCATAAATCAATTTGAAAGAGGATAATACTCATTGGATTGTCATGCTACCTGCCC
Organism: Pogonophryne albipinna; assembly: GCA_028583405.1. NCBI lineage: Eukaryota > Metazoa > Chordata > Actinopteri > Perciformes > Artedidraconidae > Pogonophryne > Pogonophryne albipinna. The sequence goes on along the minus strand of CM053245.1, from coordinate 1,048,488 downwards.
GACAGACCATGAGACCTGAGACACGTGTCATCAGAACAGCTATAGCTTGAAGCTCTGCACACACACCCAGAGAGAGGACATATTAGTTACATGTTGACCAAATTCAGTTAACCTTTTGTTGCCTGGGCCAGAGACACATGGCCCAGCAGGGTCAGAGCCAGGGGCCAGCACACACACACACACACACACACACACACACACACACACGCACACACACACACACACACACACACACACACACACACACACACACACACACACACACACACACACACACACACACACACACACACACACACACACACACACACACACACACACACACACACACACACACACTCAGGCCTGTGGTGCACACTAAATGGATTAAGGATGGTCCAGAACCTGCTCTGGACATCCTCACAGAGACATCTGCTCCGCTGCCTCTCTGCCGATGACTCTCTCCTATTTGTCTGTTTACCCTCTGCTGCATTCTCCAGATAACAACTTCATCTCATGTTCATTAATACGACATCTTCAAAACCAGCAGGAGATGTGAAGGTTTTGGAGCTATTCATTGTGTCAATAACTATTGTGTTTGTAATATGATCTGTATATAAAAAAGCAATATACCATAGAATGAAATGTATTTTTGGGGGTCTTGTGGTTTATTTGACAGTGATCGCTGGGATAGAAACAGCAGAGAGACCTTCAGAGAAGGACCAGGGCTTCTGTCCAATAGTAAGAAATAGGTCCTACAGTAGGTATTTCCCTAAACACACTTCCTTGAACAATCCCATCGGCTTAAGGAAAGATGTGAAAGAGAATTCATCAGGCTTGAGGAAAAGACGGTCCGGCGCTAAGAGAGTCTGACACGTGTTTATTATGCAGCAGCAGCAGCAGCAGCAGAGGAACGAAGGCTAGAGGAGGCTGAGCCTTATACTATTGAGCACTACAAAGACCATTGACAGATGTCAATATATAATGATATCGTGTAGGATTTAGCTGGTTCTCAGTTGTGTTGCTAACACTAACTACATTATGTGAATTCAAACACCGGAAGTTTACAGATTTAGAAAACTAAAGGATTTAATGTTGATCATTTTTGAAAACTACTTAACTTCAGACTCCAGTGGATTGAACCTGGATTCTACTTCTACTCAAACTTCTGCCATAGAAACATTTTGTAGCTGCTGTCATCTCTTCACATACCGCAATATGTAGTAAAGAAGTAGCAGTAACCTTATTGGATTTTCCTCTGGTTGACTCACAACAGCTCCCAGTTAGAAATAATATTACACATAACCCCTCCCATGTCAGACAGACAAAACAATATGAATATACCATGATAAAGAGTGAGTTCTAGAGGTGATGGTATGGATTTGTTTCCCCTGTTTGCAGTGTTTATGCTAAGCTAAACTAACTAGCTGCTGGCTGTAGCCTGATAGGTTGGACTTTTGTTCAACTCCACAGATGGATTTGTTAATTTATGGATTCTATAATCTGTGCAGATATAACCATTTGGTCCATTTGTCTTGGGGTTAGGATTTCTTAACAACCCCTCTGTCTGTGTAGACTTTATAAACTGATGTGTGAAATGTTATACTTCACTTCTGCCGACTTCTATTAAGCCAGGGGTGGAGAACCTTTTTCCTCTCAAGGGCCATTTCAATTTATACAACATCCTCCGAGGGCCGTACAAATTATTGATCTCAACCTCTGCTTCAAAAAACTAAAATCACTGCCCATTCATTTGGCCTTTCTTTCATGCTGTGCAAAGAAAAAGCAACCTCTTAATCCAAATATCTCACCATGACTCGCGCATGCATGCACGTGCACGGTTGTGGCATGACCACCAAAACAGAAAGATATGGACACAAGATGTGTGCATATGTATTTAGTTTCCTATCCATGTGAACATGATTTAAGTGGGGGATGGACCTAACCTCCTCTAGGGGGGGCCGGGGGGCATGCTCCCCGGGAAGATTTATTTTTAAATGTTGAAGTTAAAAGCATCAATCTGGTGCACTTAAAGCAACATTAAGAGATCTATGGATACATATCTCAACACGATATGAAACAGAACTGTAAGCAGATTTTCTTTTTCTTTATCAATCAATCAATCACATTTATTTATAAAGCACATTTAAAAACAACCCACGTTGACCAAAGTGCTTATGGATATTTTACAAATCACTCCCCCTTTAAACTGTATTCTTGTTTATTAATAACAACTTTTCTTTACTGTCATATAGATTTTTTTTTACCTGTTTCTCATTTATTCTTTTATTTGTTTACAACTGTAATGATCATATAAATGTGTGCCTTTACCTCACTGAGCTGAGGTTATTTGAGCCTCTCAATCTGTCTGGAGAGAGCTGTCTTCCACCTGGTTGTAGAAAAAGCTCCTTATATTCGTTAGCATAGCTAGCTAACCATATGCTAACAATCCTCGGTACGGCTCTCTCTCTCGTTCAAACAAAATGCGCTAGTGCCACACACACACACACACACACACACACGAGCGTGAATGACACACAAAGATCTGTATTGTAGCGTCTCGCTACAGGAACACAGGGAGTCTTGGTTTGTCCTTTATCCGGGAGTTTATTAGACAGATCACAGGTTACTTTTGGCCGTAACCACGCCAAAACAATCCATTAACCCTGTCGTATTCTCGCTCTCCGTCACATACCCCGCTAGTTCTCTCCTAGCATCTCCCTTCCTAACATGAGGAGGGCAGGGGAGCAGGAAGTGGAATCTTGGGTCGCAGACCGGTACGCCATCAGCACGAGGGGGACATGTCTCTTTGGTGTTTCGCCGTCACTATGGAAATCTGTTGAGCCAGTGTGCGGTTGAACCTTTCTACGAGGCCGTTGCTCTGTGGGTGAAGGGGTGTGGTGCGGATTATGGGATCCCAGTTTTTCGCACATAGCCTTAAACACTCGGGACTCAAAGTTCCGGCCCTGGTCTGTGTGTATGACTTCAGACGCCCAGAATCTTCTAAACATTCCCTCCACCCAAGCGTCCACAATAGTCTCTGCCTCTTGATCTGGTAGGCTGTATGCCTCAGGCCACTTAGTGAAGTAGTCCATGGCTGTGAGGATGTCGCGGTTCCCTTTTTCTGTGCAGGGAAACGGCCCAAGAACGTCGATCCCGATCCTCTCCATTGTGCACCCTTACGTGCAGTGCAGCTGTCGCAGCGGCGACAGTAATCTTCCACATCTCGTCTGTGTTGGCCCCAGTAGAATCTCTGTCGCAGGCGGCAGAGAGTCTTAGAGACCCCAAATTGACCAGATCCTGGAGTTCCATGCACTGACCGAAGTATCGTCTCCCGCAGGGTCCTCGGCACCACCACCTGCCACCGTGTCTATCCTGCAGCCGGTTCCTTCCACCCCCTCTGCAGCACTCCATCACACAGGCGCAGGGCTTCAAACATTGACCATAGCCCTTTAGTGGCACGAGAAAACTCAGAGACCTGTTCCCACCGGGGTTTGTGTTGTGCGCAGTAGCGGCAGTCATCACTGTAGCAGGTGCGGCGGTAGCAGGTGCTGCACGCCAGGTCTGTGAAGTCATATGCTTGTAACTCTTCAATCCAGCGTGCCAGCTGGGCTTCTGGTTCTTTGAAGGACATGAGCCACTGTAAGGCAGAGTGATCGGTCCGGAATGTGAAGTGGAGGCCCTGTAGGTAGTACCTGAAGTGCCGGATGGCGTTGACCACAGCAAGCAGTTCCCGTCTGGTGACACAGTAGCGGCGTTCAGCTTTGTTAAATGTTCTGCTATAGTAGGCCACTACTCTCTCTCTTTCTGGTGTCACCTGGGCCAGCACGGCTCCTGCTCCACTGGAAGGGGGTACAGGTCCTTCTTGGTCACTTTATTGAGCGGTCTGAAGTCTACGCTGAACCGAAAGTCCTCCTTCTTTTTCTTGGGAACCATGACTACTGGAGCGGCACAGGGGCTGTTGGAGGGTTCGATGAGTCCAGCCCGTTGCATCTCCCCCAGTGCTTTATCTGCTGCAGCTTGTCTGGCCAGAGGAAGGTGTCGTGGTCTCATTCTAATGGGCTGTGCATCTCCAGTGTCGATGTTGTGTTCAATGAGATCTGTCCGGCCAACATCGGCCTCAGACAGTGAAAAACAGTCTTTGAATTCCAGCAAGAGCTGCAGCAGCAGGTTCTGCTCATTGGGAGTTAGTCCATCAGAGTTTCTCTGCCAGACCTCTGTCACTGCCGAAACTCTCTCATCTGCGACAGGTTCTGCAGCAATGACTGGGTGAAGGCAAGGGTCCAGGGTCTGCAGGGTGGGGGTTTGTGCAGTTGCCGTCATCTGGGGGTCGCAACAAGCAACGGTGTCGGTCACTGTCTCGGTTGTCTGTGTTATAATGGTGTGGATCACACGACAGCCTGTATGGGGTGGCCGCCTACACATCTGAACGACCTGTCCATCTGGAAAAGTGAGTGTACCCCTCTTTGTATCAATGACATAGTCTAATGTCCCAAGAACATCCAGCCTCAGGATGCAATCTTCCAGGTTTGCGACCCACACTGGGCAGCGGACAGACTTCTTTCCCACCCCCATTGTCACAATTGTCTCTCCCACCATCGGAGATCGTTCCCCGGTAACTGTCTGTAATTTCACAAATAGTTGTTTTATTTCTCACCGTTTCAGGCTTCACCAGGGTTGCTGAAGAACCTGTGTCGACCAGCACAATACAGTCTGTTCCCGCAATAGTCACTGGGGCATACCAGCAGTCCTCAACCCAGGTTTTGCCCAGCCTGATGATTCGCTCCGGCTGGCCGTCAGCCTCTTCTGTTGGTTGTAACACTTCTGCTTGGTTAATGCGCTGCAACGTTTCCTCATTTGAAGAGGGACGGGACACATCATCAGGGGTCCGCATTGTCCCGGTTATAAAGACCCGGCCCCGTTTCTCTGGTTAGCTGTGCTGCGAGGGCAATCTCAAACCAGATGGCCAGGCTGTCCACACCCCCAGCAGATCCTCTGGTGGGGTCTCGGAGACTGCTCCTCTCTCAGCGTGGTGGCACGCACAAGCTGTGTAAATTGTTCCACCCAGGCCGGCTCTGCTGTATTCAGCTCAATACCACACGCTGTGTGGTCATCCGCACTCCATGAAGCAGTACATAGCACCTCTCTCTCTGTGGCTAGCTCCAAAGCCTCCTGTAGAGACTTGGGGTGGGCGAGCAAAGTCTGGAAGGGGGTACAGGTCCTTCTTGGTCACTTTATTGAGCGGTCTGAAGTCTACGCTGGTAGGTCGGCTGGTAGTAGGCCCTGGAGGAAATAGTCCCGGGCTAACTCACTCTGGATAACAGGAGGCATGTGAGCATAGGTGCGGTGAACCAGCCCCTCAATGTCGTTGGCGAGCTCCATCAGCGGCTCCCCAGGGCGACGCTTGTGGCTACACAGTTCAGAGCGGAGCAGGCTAGCTGCAGAGCATAGTCCAAAGCGCGGTGTAGGGATGGAGGAGGTCCGATAAGTACTGGGGGGCGAGGGCATGGAGAGACTTGTAAGTGAGGAGGAGTGTTTTCTACTGAATCTGGGATTTGACCGGCAGCCAGTGAAGATGGATGAGGGTGGAATAACTACTGGATCTCCCTCCTGGCTGTTCTGCAAGCACCTTCCAGCCTCAGCAGCTCACCCAGAATGCAGCAGCCCGCCTGGTCTTCACACTACACTGCCTCCCTGAAGCTGTTTACTCATGTTTTGGCCAAGGTATGTTTAAACGGCATTACAATAATCCTGACCAGAAAATAATTAAATTCAATGTATTGCATACCAACATTTTGGTTTCGATACCGATACCAAGTCAAGAATTGCGATTCCAATTCTTTTTCGATACTTTTCTTTTATTATTTTCATGATCAATAAAATTGTAGTATATCTGTTAAGTGTTTTCTTACAACATGGTCTCTTCTTTATACTTGAGTTTATGTGATTTATTTGATAGTTAACTTTATATTTTATTAACATGTAATAGTACAGTAATATAAAATAATTATTGACAAAATGTACATTGCAGATGTTAGCCACATTGGTAAGTTAGCTACAAAGATAGCCATATTAGACAGTTATCATTGCCATTAATTGCCTCGTCAAACTACAAAAACGTTCGTTTGTCACAAAATAAATTACACTTGTTTGACTTAGATTTGAGGGCATGGGCTTGAACATGATGTAATTATGTTATCTATCACATTCGCTAACCTGTCTGTCTTTAAATTCTTTAAACAGCTCTGGATGCCAGTCGGCGAGGTGCTTAGCCAAGTTTAATGTGTTGGCTCCCTTGGTTTGCAGGGATCTAAAACATGTCTCATGTCCCTTTCACACCAACGCGTTTTCAGCTCCGGCTCGGAGCTGGAGCCTGAAAAGTACCGGTTTTTCCTGTTCACACCGCAGAGGCGCCGCCTCTTAGCTCCGGAATCCGGTTCACTTCCAGCTTCAAAAAATTGTCAGTCTAGAGCAGGGGTGCCCAACCTTTTTTGAACCGAGAGCTACTTTTAAAGTTGCCAGTCTGCCGAGATCTACCAGTCCAAATAGAGAGACGTAGCCATTACTGACAGCCTACTACCAGGTAAATACACACTTCTACTTGTATAAAACTGACCTTCGTACGATTAATACTCCATAAAATACTGCAGATCCTTTATCTTACCTCTTTCTAATCTACACACATACAAGTATTTAACTGAAGTTACACAACAGTGTTGTTGATACAGAGTTTATTCACACGTCACTACAGTGGGTAATGTTTTCAAGAAACATTGAACAGTGCTGCCACATATGACACAGGGAAAAAAGAAAATACTCTGAACCCTTTCTTTGCCATTATATAAAAATAGTGTTGCAACAAAAGTATAAATTAGGCTTACTAATAAGACAACTCAGATCTGAAGCTACACAGGAATCTGCTGCCAAAGTGCAATAAAAAAGACAAAATCAATAGAATCAAACCCTTTTTTTGTTGCATTTTAGTAGAGTACAAAAAGAAATGCCTTTAAAATAGGATGCAAGCAACACTAGTTTAGACTATAATCAATTTAAGTTTGCATTCTTATACTATTTTGTACAATAATTGTAATGAATAAGTTCAAACAAAGTAAAACTTACAGCTGATTAATAACGGTATCTAACTTGAGTTTTTATTATATCAAAAACCTGATGAAATGCTACTGTTATTTTTACTGTCCAAAAAATTTTTTTTTACTACCCAAAAAGCGCGTCGGCAGCCTCCAGGAATGCTTCTTTCACAACTTCGCCGTCTTTGAAAGACTTTGTGTGTTTCGCAAGAACGTGACTGACACGATAAGATGCTCTGGTAGCAGCCTTGCTCTTGTTGTTGGGCCTGGTGAAAATGGACTGCTGTGCATTTAGCTGTCCTTTCAGGCCCCTCCCCTTTTGGGAGCGTAGGGCAGAATTAGGAGGGAATTCCGTCTCGTAGCGTTTGTGCACTGTTTTGAAATGCCGCTCCTAAATGACCCTTCTTCGATGAAGCCACGCTGGCATTGCAGATGAGACAGATGGACTTTGAATTGGAATAGATACAAAAATAATCATCCTCCCACTCGGAGTGAAAATTATATAGTTTGGGCTTTTTTGCTTCTGCCATAATTGCGGTCTTGTGTGTGTGCGGACCTCTATGGTGCGGACTGTCACTCCTGTTGACACGGACAACGTCAGCGAACTAGTGCCCACTGCCCACCAGCCACGCCCCGACACATGGGGTCACGCCGGCCAATCACAAAGCTTTGATGCGTTCAAGAGCATTATTCTGGCACAGGAAGATTATCTTAGAGGGCATTAACGATAAAACAGAATATTGTTGTTCTATTTTTAGACACATCACGCGATCGACCGGTCGATTGCGATCGACTGGTTGGGCACCCCTGGTATAGAGGCAAGAGCTTCGGCGCTAAGAGGCGGCGTTGCTTACGTCTCTCTTATGTCGAGGCGGGGGCAGGGGCATGGGCGGGATCAACCTCCTGAACAACAACAAAATGCCTGCGTTTTATCCAGTAAAGTTCCAAGTAAAGTTGTCCCTTGTAAAGTCGTCCGATGCCTTCCATTTCGTTTCGTACGAGGATAACCAAAGCGAACAGCCCTTCAATACAATCGGCCATTGTTGTTGTTGTCGATGTGAGGGATTTCCGCGCGGTTTGGATTTTATGAAGCAAGCACGTAAACGGTCATGACGCAGCAGCGGCAGCTCTGGGCGGTGTGAACAGAACGGGAGCAGAAAAGGGAAACCGGAGCTGAACCAGAAAAGCTCCCGCTCGGAGCTAGAAAGGGAAAAGCGCTGGTGTGAAAGCCGCATCACAGACAGGCCTCGTGGTGTCCGTAGGCTTGCCCTCACTGTCAGAGATATAGCTAAAATACTTCCAAATTTAGCTTCTGGCGTCTTTGTTGTCCACAAGCCGAGGCGCAGTGGAAGTTGCACTCCCACTTGCAGCCATGCTTCTCGTTTTCTCACATGCTCTGGCAGCTAGCGCATGCATGAGAGAGGGGAGGGACTTAGAGCGTGCTTAAAAGGGGAGGGACTGCAGGCACGGCTGCAGTGCAGGAAGTGGAGGCAGAGCGCTGAACACACACGGCTTTTATTAAAACGGCGCTTTCTCACCGGAGTACTTTTCCCCGTCATTCTTAAAGTACCGATACTAATGAAACAGAGGAATCGTAACGTTTTTAACAGCAGGGTATCGCGGTACCTTTCAAGTATCGGTACACCGTGCAACACTACAATGTATACGATTTGGAATTCTTTGTTTCCAAAGCATGTACTGCATATGACGAACAACACACACATCCCATAGTGAATCACCAATGCAAATGTATTTTACATCATACACAATCTCAAACCGCATATGTTATGGCCACAATGTATCCTTCTGGGGGCAAAGGGCTTTATTTCTGAGGTTGAGGAGTAGCCTGTGCTATTGGTACTGTCCGATTAGCAAATGTAGATGAATACATCTGCAAACAGATTGTTTGGTGTTGCAATGCATATACATACAAATGTACTATCATCATACTATAGCCAATGGGTTCTTCCTTTTCTGTCAATGTGAGCTGCCTTTCTTGCTTTCCACATTGATGGTGTTCCTGCTTGCTCAAATATGATTGGTCAATTCTACTGTGAAATGGAAACCAGCACATTAGGATACCAAAATATGTCCCTTTGAACTATTCTGCAGTCATGCTATCTAACTATGTGTTCTTGTTGGGGTGCAGAGGGAAATGTCAGGATTTGTGGAAAAGGTAGGACCCAAATGCAGTTTAACCTGTTAAGCCCGAGAGACCCCGGTACCGGCGCCCTCCCGCAACATCTTGCAGGAAACAGTGTCTGAGGGCATGTTCATTTAATAAACTATGAATGTTTTATATCCATGTAACAGGAAGAAACTCATCTAACTGATCATTTTAATATTTTTTTCAAAAGAAAAACACAATGCTAACGCTGAGCCTCTGAATTAGCAACGAGCGAAAAATGCTAACAGATTACTGCACCGAAATTCACTCACAAAACCTTATTATTTATCTTTTCTACACATCCATCACATCGTTTCACATTGTGAGATGACACAGAATTGATGGGTACATACATTCATCAAACCATGTGGCGCTAGGTAGCTAAAAACGCTAACATGGCTCACCTGTGTCGTAGTCTGGTCAAAAGCGGTCTTCAATGGCATTAAAACGATAAAAACACTGCTGAAGTTAATCAATAGGTTAATCCAATGTGTCTGTGTCCCTTTGAAATGATTTCTGATAATCCATAAGCAATAAACCTGCTTTTCGGTTTTCAGATGTCAGAGCGAGAGACAGCTTCACTCTGGTGCAAAACTTTGTGCGCGAAGCCCCCACCTTTTTGTTTTACCATGTGTGTGAGTGGAGAAATTCCCCTTCGATTCTATTGGCTCTAACGGTCAGAAAGAGATGTCAATCACCAAAATCGACCAATGGGTTCCAGAGAAACGGTAAAACCCCCATTTCCACCCAAATCACCTCAGAGGTGGCGTTTTTTTTCTAAACCTCTCTAAAAAGGTCAAATGTCACGTGTTTTGCATCAATCTTGATACAGGGTACTTATTATATGTTGTACTTTAGATTCCTAAAGCTTTTAGTCTACCTTACCATCATCCAAGGGTAGTTTTCACTATAAGTAAAACATAATTTTTGGACGGACACTATAATTTACAGTTTTTTACTATGTTCAATCTGAATTTTCTTTCAAATAAAAAACATCTATATTGATTCTGACTTTTCTACATCCAACTCATAGGTTTATCATTACTTTGAGAAAAAAGATTATTAATTTAACCCTTTTAGAAGGGAAGATATGGTCATTTGTTCTGGGAATGTCATTTTCGAGCCTGAGACCTGAAAAACAGGCTCAGGGCTAAACAGTTTAAAAAGGAGAAGCGACCAAAAACTTCAGGGACAAAAATGGAGCGTGACGTGAAAGGAAAGACAATGAACCGACATAGAGCACAGGGGAAGACAATACTAAATACACAGAAGGGTAATTGCAGGACAAGACACAGCTGGGCAGGGGAGGCAGAAACACAAGGGCAACAGGTGAACACAATCAGACAATCAGACACAGGAGGGAAAACACAGGAAGGAAGACAAGACACAGGGAGAACAGAATTTCAAAAATAAAACCATGACAAGACAGACAAAACTAAAATCGTGACATTTTTAGTTTTTGTTCAAGGGACGGATTCAAGACGTCCTAAACAATGTCCAACACTTCCAAAAGGGTGGGTGGAGGAGGTCTGGAGGACGGGTTTGGGCTGACAGCCCGGAGGCACGGCAGAGGACCAGAGAGAGGTCTCGGGTGGATGACCCAGGGGCAAGGCAGAGGACCAGGGAGAGGTCTCGGGCGGACAATCCGGGGGAAAGGCAGAGGAACAGGAAGGGGTCTCGGGCGGACGACCCGGGGGCAAGGCAGAGTTCACGGAGGGTGTCTCGGGCGGACAGCCCGGTGGCACGGCAGAGGCAGAGAAGGCTAAGGCCGCGGCGGGCATAGTCAGGGAGCCGGGCACAAGGATGGGGCGGGTTAGTGGCCGACCACGGCGGAATAGGATCTGGTGTCGGTGGGACTCCCGGCACGACAGAGTTCGTAGCCGGAAGAGCCACTGGTGGAACAGGAGCACTGGGAGCAGGAGTGTGCGTAAACCACGGCGGGACAGGAATCAGTGTTGTCCGGACAGGAACCCTGGACGGGACATGGGCTGGTGTCAGTGGGACCCCGGGCGGAGCAAAGGGCTGGTGTCGACGGGACCTCCAACAGGACAAGACATGGTGTTGGCAGGAAATCCGGCGGAGCAGGTGTCGGCGGGGCCTCCAACAGGACAGGACACAGTGTTGACAGGACCCCCAGTGGAACCCCCAACAAAACAGGACATGGAGTTGGTAGGACCCTTGACGAAACAGGTGTCGGCTGGACCCTCAATGGAACAGGACATGGAGTTGGCAGGACCCTCAGCGGAACCCCCAACGACACAGGACATGGAGTTGGGACATGAGTAGGGACTAGAGAAGGGACATGAGAAGGGATTTGAGAAGGTACTTGAAAAAGGGACTCGAGAGGGGACTCGAGAAGGGACTTGATAGGGGACTTGAGAGGGGACTCGAGAGGGGACTTGAAAAGAGACTTGAAAAGGGACTCGAGAGGGGACTTGAGAAGGGATTTGAGAAGGGACTCGAGAGGGGACTTGAGAAGGGACTTGAAAAGGGACTCGAGAGGGGACTCGAGGAGGGACTCGAGAAGGGACTTGGAAAGGGACTTGAGAAGGGACTCGGGTAAGGACTCGAGAAGGGACAAGAGAACGAACTTGAGACGGCGGGACCCCAGGCGGTGAAGGAGCTTGAGTCGGCGGGACCCCCGATGAAGAAGGGACTTGAGTCTGCCGGACCGCCAACAGGAGACGGGGAGCTGGAGTCGGCCGGTATCCCGACAGGACATGGGGAGCTGGCGTCGGCCGGAGAGCCAACAGGAGACGGGAAGCTGGAGTCGGCCGGTACGCCGACAGGACACGGGGAGCTCGCGTCGGTCGGAGAGCCAGTACTGGAGCCGAAACTGGAGCAGGGACCATGGCTGCGTGGGCCGGAACTGGAACCGGATCCATGGCTGCTCGGGCCGGTACTGGAGCCGGAACCATGGCTGCTGGGGCCTATACTGGAGCCCAAATTGGGGCTGGAACTGGAGCCGGAACCATGGCTGCTGGGGCCTATACTGGAGCCCAAATTGGGGCTGGAACTGGAGCCGGAACCATGGCTGCTGGGGCTGGTACTGGGACTGGAACCATGGCTGCTGGGATCGGAACTGGGACCGGAACCATGGCTGCTGGGATCGGACCTGGAGCCGGAACCATGGCTGCTTGAGCCGGATCTGGAACCGGATTTGGGGCTGGAATCATGGCTGTGTTGGCCGGAACTGGAGCCAGAACTGGAGCCAGAACTGGAGCCGGAACTGGGGCCAGAACTGGAGCTGTTGGAGCATGGGCTGGAATCTTGGCCTTGCGTCTATTAGAGATCTTTTGGAGGATCCGTGGACCTCCAAACACCAGGTGGGATCCCGAGAAAGGGTCTGAGAATGGAGACTGGCACTCAGGGCTGCACGAAAATACTCTGAGCCATTCAGGCAATGAGCTCCTCAACCATGGCCTGTTGGTCACCTCCTCTTTGTCCCTTCTAGCCGAGGTTTTACTCCACTCAGCATGAAGACACCGAAGAGTGTACTCTAGATCGAACCAAGTCAAAATGAAAAACCGCTGGGTCCATAATTGGTCGGTTCATTCCGTCAGGATTTGTGGTAAAGGTAGGACCCAAGTGCAGTTTAAAAAGGGCGAAGCGGATTTCAAAGGATAACAAAAAGCTAGCTTTAATTCACAAAAGCCAATGACAAAAGCAAACAAGGAACAACTTAACATTACCAAATCAGGGGAGCACGAGTAAGGAATCCAGGACCAAAAAACTTCAGAGACAAACATGGAGTGTGACGTGAAAGGAAAGACAATGAACCGACATAGAGCACAGGGGAAGACAAGACTAAATACACGGAAGTGTAATCACAGGACAAGACACAGCTGGGCAGGGGAGGCAGAAACACAAGGGCAACAGGTGAACACAATCAGACAATCAGACACAGGAGGGAAAACACAGGAAGGAAGACGAGACACAGGAGAACAGAATTTTTAAATAAAACCATGACAAGACAGACAAAACTAAAATCGTGACAGGAAATTATAATTCCTGTGTGCAACATTCATAGCATCCTTTATAGCACATACTGGCCCTTAAAACCTCTTAAGCCCCAAGCCTGTTTTTCAGGTTTCAGGCTCGAAAATGACATTCCCAGAACAAATGACCATATCTTCCCTTCTAAAAGGGTTAAATTAATAATCTTTTTTCTCAAAGTAATAATAAACCTGTGAATTGGATGTAGAAAAGTCAGAATCAATATAGATGTTTTTTATTTTAAAGAATATTCAGATTGAACATGGTAAAAAACTGTAAATTATAGTGTCCGTCCAAAAAATATTTTGTACTTATAGTGAAAACTAACCTTGGATGACGGCAGAGTTGGGTGTATTACTGTAATAATATTACTTTTGTCGGTAACGGAGTAGTGTAACGCGCTACTTTTATAATTCAGTAATCACACTACAGTTACTAACATTGCCCCGACACGCGTTACTTCGTTACTTACTAAAATCAGTCATAATAAAACCTCAACAAACACCTGCAAAGAACACATGCTAAGGTGAAGCTAACGCACAGCTATTTGTTGTTTGTTTATATCACGTAGTCTGTTCTTCTTCTCTGTTTTCCGGTTGTTGCCTGTTTTGAATGACGAATACACACTACCGCCGCCTGACGTATGGACCCCGTAGTGTTAAAGCGACACTGACCTCAACAGATTGGGCTGTGTTAACTCTGGTGTCTTCCAGAGATCTCCACGCAACCATTGTATCGGAAGAAGTAGTGCATCAAGAAACCATAGTGGAACCAGCGGTGTACAAGATATTTGCAAAGAAAAGCAAAGAAACGCAGACAGCATGCGAGATCAAAGAAGAGTTTTCACCGCTGCCCCTCAATGTGAAGGAAGAAGAAGAAGGAGATATCCCCCCGCCGCCAGAAGTGAGAAGAGTCATGACAAGCACCGTCTGGGAAACTAAAAGCGGACCATCGGGGCGATGGTATTACCGTGCAAGCCATGTGGTGACGCTGGGGAAGGACCCCTCTGATGATTTTGTTTTGGAGTATTTCAACTCTACATGCGGGGTTTTTCAGACATCCTTGCGGGTGCCTCTGACTGCTTGGCTGAAAATGATTGATGGAAAAGCTACAAAGCTTAAAGAACTTTTTAAACAGAGTCAGACACCGATGGACATTATACTGGTGAAAAAGACTCTCACTTTTGCAGAGGACTCAGCCTCCAACTCAACATAACAAGTCACACCCTCCTCACCAGATCATTTAAAAGTAAGGGGGTGGAAATAGATGAAAAAAGAAATACGCTCAAACTAAATAACAAGCCAGTCATTTACGCTCACCAAGTCACCTTTTAAAAAAAAAAAAAAAATGGCCAAGAGACGCCTAGATATGGGTTTAATCAGCGAGACGCCTGTGACAACTTACCGCCATCCGTCCGGAGCGCCAGTCAAGAAACGAATGCAGTATCTGGCCCGGGTTCAGACGCCTCCAGCCGAGGAACTTCATGAAGAATGGACTTCGCCAAAATGGCGATGTTTGGGGTTATGTATTCAACTATATGGCGAATGAAGTGCATTTCTACAATCTGAAGAATGGAGAAACGTATGGACCCCGTAGTGTTAAAGCGACACTGACCTCAACAGTTTGGGTTGTGTTAACTCTGGTGTCTTCCAGAGATCTCCACGCAACCATTGTATCGGAAGAAGTAGTGCATCAAGAAACCATAGTGGAACCAGCGGTGTACAAGATATTTGCAAAGAAAAGCAAAGAAACGCAGACAGCATGCGAGATCAAAGAAGAGTTTTCACCGCTGCCCCTCAATGTGAAGGAAGAAGAAGAAGGAGATATCCCCCCGCCGCCAGAAGTGAGAAGAGTCATGACAAGCACCGTCTGGGAAACTAAAAGCGGACCATCGGGGCGATGGTATTACCATGCAAGCCGTGTGGTGACGCTGGGGAAGGACCCCTCTGATGATTTTGTTTTGGAGTATTTCAACTCTACATGCGGGGTTTTTCAGACATCCTTGCGGGTGCCTCTGACTGCTTGGCTGAAAATGATTGATGGAAAAGCTACAAAGCTTAAAGAACTTTTTAAACAGAGTCAGACATCGATGGACATTATACTGGTGAAAAAGACTCTCACTTTTGCAGAGGACTCAGCCTCCAACTCAACATAACAAGTCACACCCTCCTCACCAGATCATTTAAAACTAAAGACCCCCTCAAAGAAAAGCATTGTGTTTTCTACCTATGTAAAAGGTATTACGAAAATGTGTTATCTCTGTATCAAGATGATGTGTTTAAAAATGAATCTTGTGAAAAATACCAACGGTGTGAGAGACGTCATAAAGACACTAATTTTAACCACAGTGTTTGGTCTCTACAAATGTTTAAAGATTGTTACAAAATGTAAAAAATAAAAAATGTATGGAGACAAAATTAATTCAGGTGACTCTGTCTTTATTAGGAAAACAAAAATATAATACAAATGGTTTAAGGGGTAAAAATGTAACCATCTTGGACTTAATATTCTAACAAAATACTTTATCTGAATACATTTTCTTTTAAACGCACTTTTTTGAAATTATTTATATATTATTTCAGTGGAACAATCCAGTTTTTGTTAACATCAACGCTTTTTTCTCTTTTCTTACTGTTACTAAGATACTTTTAGACACACTTTGGCGTATGCAACACTTAACAAATGGTAGATTATGAAGTACTTTTGTAAGGAATTTGGTTTTCTTTTAATGGCAGGGTTTTTTATTGCTGTAAAAACACTTGTTCAGTTAAACAAGGTTTTTTTCTTTACTGATAACCTTACATATTTTAGTTATTTTCTGCTACCAAGATACTTTAAGATACACCTTGATGTACGCAACACTTAACAAAGGGTATAATATGAAGTACTTGGTAGGAATGGGGTTTTCTTTAAGGGGTGCAAAACTTTAGAACTGGGTAAAATATTCATTAATTTGTAATGAATAGAGATTCTTTCTTTTTGATTTTCAACATACTATTTTGTACACAATGACTTTTACATATTTTCTGACAAACTATACTTTTTACTTGTTCTGCAAAATCTTGACAAACTATTACTTATTCTTAAATTTGACCTATTGCTGCTTGGTTGGAAATGATAGATGAAAAAACTACAACGCTTAAAGAACTTTTCTAAAAACTTTCAATTCTCCAGATGACTCCTCCCCATTCAACGCAATAAGTCCCACCCTACACTCAGCAAATCATCTAAAACGAAGGACCCCACTAAGACGACCGTTGTAAACTAGCCATGGATCTGAGAAAAACCAAGACTCCCCCCGCGAGTTGCTGCCAGGAACAGACTCCTGGACTACCATCATCACCACCATTTTGGACACCCGAATCCTGCAATACTACTGCTGCTGATTTTGCTCCTTGGGCCAAGACGTCTCTGTTTGTGGACACAGGGAAATCAGTGTTGGTTGATATTGTGGAGAGGGTGATACATAGGTACAGAGAAGAAATCTGCAACGGGTGCAGAGTCAGTCACCCCGGCCAGGGGCAACACGATTTTCTGAATGACATGTCCGATTTTTACTTCAGAAACAATTACAACGCGTTAATGAAAAGACTCTGGCTCACCGACTTCATTACTGAGATCGACCAGACTCTTACTGATAAAGACATTTTCACGGATGATTGGAGGATCCAAGGCGCTTCGGAGGCTTTTCTTCACAATCTCAAAAATTGCAGACGCCTCAAGGAGAGACTTGAAAAGATCCATGCCGAGTTGGATGGAGAAGAAGAAGACTATTAACCAGCAGTTGACTGAAGCCAGGGATTTTGTTCGATACATTGACTTTTTTCTTTAAAGTAAAATAAAAAATGGGAAACTACTTTGCAAAACGCTCTGTATATAGTGATCATAATGTAGTCAATACCCTTTTAATAAGTGTGGTGATGGGGGAGATTGAAAACAGAATGAGTAGTGACCCCTGTGTAAACAGAATGGCTGAAGTTTGTAAACTGGAAGACATTATGGATATCGTTCGTTCTGGCAGTACTATTCCAGGTCATTGGGAAACGATTGTAAACGAGACATTTAAAGTGGTCCTGGAATCTTCATTTTCCGAAACATTCTGTAACATTACCGCAGAAATGGAACAAACATCAAAAGTGTATCATGTGCTCTCATTGTATGCTCTGTTTGTAGATGTAATGCATCTTTGTGGCGAAAACAGCATACACATGAATATTTTGACTGAAGTGAAAAAACTCCACCATAATATTTCCAGTAATATGGGGAATTCTAAGCTGGAGACGGTCCTGAGGATGTTACAATCAGTATAACTATTGATTTTTGTGTGTGAAAAAAAAAAAATGTAAATAGGACATTTTTTTTTAAAAATAAAAAAAGGGTTTTTTTTACATTTAAAAACTGTTGTCTTCATTATAGCAAGGGGAGTGTGTCTGATACATGTGTATTACAGTCCTTCACATGCACTGTTGTCTTCATTATAATAAGGGGAGGATAACGGGGAAGATGTAGGATAAATGTATAATGAAACGTGCGTATTACACACCCACAGAAACACAGAAACGCAGAAACACAGACACACAGAAAACACTAGTATGGTTTTTGTGTTTTCAGTGTTTTTCTGTGTGTCTGTACACACAAAGCACAAATCATTTAAAACAAACCCTGAATCAAATCTAGAGAGGACCATTAAGAGTCAGATGCTTGACGAAATCTCCTGACACAAAGTACATCACTATCTACTTTTCAGCTTTTATACACAAAAGTGTATCTTTCAGTAACTTTCTCAGAGAATTTAAACATAAATCTGTCAAATGTTCAAAACAGCCTTCACTGAAATAGCCTCAAAATCACAAACTGCCATTAAGAGTCAGATTCTTAACGAAATCTACTCAGAGTACTTCATGGTAGTGGTCAGCTTTTAAATACAAAAGTGTATCTTTCGGTAACTTTTTCAGAGAATTAAGCATAAATCTGTCAAATGTTCAAAACAGCCTTCACTGAAATAGCCTCAAAATCACAAACTGCCATTAAGAGTCAGATTCTTAACGAAATCTACTGACACAAAGTACTTCATTATCTACTTTTTTCAGCTTTTAAACACAAAAATGTATCTTTCGGTAACTTTCTGAGAGAATTAAGCATAAATCTGTCAAATGTTCAAAACAGCCTTCACTGAAATAACCTCAAAATCACAAACTGCCATTAAGAGTCAGATTCTTAACGAAATCTACTCAGGGTATTTCATGGTAGTGGTCAGCTTTTTTTAAATACAAAAGTGTATCTTTCGGTAACTTTTTGAGAGAATTTAAGCATAAATCTGTCAAATGTTCAAAACAGCCTTCACTGAAATAGCCTCAAAATCACAAAACTGCCATTAAGAGTCAGAATCCTAACGAAATCTAATAAAACAGAGTACTTCATTATCTACTTTTCAGCTTTTAAAAAGAAAAGTGTATCTTTCCGTAACTTTCTCAGAGAATTAAACATAAATCTGTCAAATGTTCAAAACTGCCTTGTTTCACCTGAAATAGCCTCAAAATCACAAACTGCCATTTAGAGTCAGATGCTTTACGTAATCCAGTCTAATAAAACAGAGTACTTTCTACAGATGACTCCGCCCACTCAATGCAATAAGTCCCACCCCACTCAGCAGATCATATAAAACTAAGGACTCCACTAAGACGACCGTTGAAAACTAGCCATGGATCTGAGAAAAACCAAGTCTGGTGTAGCCTCCCCTTTTTTTAGATGAAAAAAAACAAAAAACAGAGCATACAATGAGAGCACATGATACACTTTAAATGTTTCGTTTACAATACTATTACTATATATGAAAGCAAAAAAAATAATTAAAAAAACACATTTTCATTTTGTAATGGTTGTTTAATTGAAAACACAACATTCAACACATTTTCATAAAAACACACTACATTTTACCAAGTTAATGTCGTAGTGCATACAAGGTGATAGACTTAACGATTTGCACTGCTGCTTCTCTCCACGTTTCATTTACAGTGATCGGTTTATCGTTCAATTCACATTGCCCAAGTAGATGTTTAGGAGTCTCTTGGAAGTATACGAATGCATTTTTTATATCAGATAAATGCATTAACATCACATGCAAATTCTCTATCCTTTCACCCGCAACGAATATAATCTGCTTTGCTTCTTCTTCGGTTTCACCATTGTTAGCTCTGAAAGTAATCCTTTCTGGGGCTTCTTGTGCTTCTTGGGGTCTGTTGAATACCTGGCGTAGGATTTGTTTAGCTGTAGGGACAGGTACCATATAATTGTCTTCAAAAGCTTTGTCTATGTCATCACACGTTTTGGCGTATCCTTCGATGTAATGACAACCGATACTAGAATAGAGATCCTCCAACAGTCTTTTAATACATGTTCTGGCACTGTCGCCAATTTGAGCAATTCCACAGTTTCTCGCATTTTCTCTCATTATATTGAAGCAAAGCTCTGCCATTGCTTTTGGTATTTGCTCAACACATTCGCAGCAGTCGGTTAGCGGTAGATGATCTATAAGATTATTATGATCCGGTAATGGCTCTACAACACCATCAGCATCCTCAAGTTTAAATTTCTTCACTTTGTTCCTTTTTCTTTTCACCTTCCTTCTTTTTGTCTTTTTCGTTTTCCGTCCTTTTGCCCCTTTTCTTTTCATTCGCATTCTGCGTTTGCTTTTCATTTTTCTTCTCCTTTTCATTTTGCTTTTTCTTTTTCTTCGTTTTTCTTTACTTTTTCTTTTCTTTTCTGCTAATTGTCGTTTGCGATCTTGGCGAGTGGTATGAGATATACTGTTTCTACAAAGGTTATCTATAATACCATCTTTTAAAGAAAGATATTCTTCATATGTCATGTTATCATGGTCCTCTTTTGTCCTAAAGACCATACATGGATATGATATAGAGGAGAGCTCTTCTTCGGGAACATCCTCTCCCCTACTTTGTAACATCCAGTCATTAAGCCCATATCCGTTATCCTGGTGATA
This sequence comes from Pogonophryne albipinna, assembly GCA_028583405.1. Lineage (NCBI taxonomy): Eukaryota > Metazoa > Chordata > Actinopteri > Perciformes > Artedidraconidae > Pogonophryne > Pogonophryne albipinna. Next base: position 1,028,258 of record CM053245.1, on the reverse strand, counting down.
ATAAGGTGAGGCTACAGCAGACTTGGTTTTTCTCAGATCCATGGCTAGTTTTCAACGGTCGTCTTAGTGGGGTCCTTAGTTTTATATGATCTGCTGAGTGGGGTGGGACTTATTGCATTGAGTGGACGGAGTCATCTGTAGAAAGTACTCTGTTTTATTAGATTTCGTAAAGCATCTGACTCTAAATGGCAGTTTGTGATTTTGAGGCTATTTCAGTGAAACAAGGCAGTTTTGAACATTTGACAGATTTATGTTTAATTCTCTGAGAAAGTTACGGAAAGATACACTTTTCTTTTTAAAAGCTGAAAAGTAGATAATGAAGTACTCTGTTTTATTAGATTTCGTTAGGATTCTGACTCTTAATGGCAGTTTTGTGATTTTGAGGCTATTTCAGTGAAGGCTGTTTTGAACATTTGACAGATTTATGCTTAAATTCTCTCAAAAAGTTACCGAAAGATACACTTTTGTATTTAAAAAAAGCTGACCACTACCATGAAGTACCCTGAGTAGATTTCGTTAAGAATCTGACTCTTAATGGCAGTTTGTGATTTTGAGGTTATTTCAGTGAAGGCTGTTTTGAACATTTGACAGATGTATGCTTAATTCTCTCAGAAAGTTACCGAAAGATACACTTTTGTATTTAAAAGCTGACCACTACCATGAAGTACTCTGAGTAGATTTCGTTAAGAATCTGACTCTTAATGGCAGTTTGTGATTTTGAGGCTATTTCAGTGAAGGCTGTTTTGAACATTTGACAGATTTATGTTTAAATTCTCTGAGAAAGTTACTGAAAGATACACTTTTGTGTATAAAAGCTGAAAAGTAGATAATGAAGTACTTTGTGTCAGGAGATTTCGTCAAGCATCTGACTCTTAATGGTCCTCTCTAGATTTGATTCAGGGTTTGTTTTAAATGATTTGTGCTTTGTGTGTACAGACACACAGAAAAACACTGAAAACACAAAAACCATACTAGTGTTTTCTGTGTGTCTGTGTTTCTGCGTTTAGAATTAGACAACAAAGGCACTACACAGGGGGGCTTTTCACACCTACCTGTTATCTCACATCAAAGACTTAGACTACAAGGGGGGACAGGGGCCAGACAACATAACTTCAAAGAGACTGCCTTAATCAACACATCAAAGGCTTAGACTACAAGGGGGGACAGGGGCCAGACAACATAACTTCAAAAGAGACTGCCTTAATCAATACATCAAAGAATTAGACAACAAAGGCACTACACAGGGGGGCTTTTCACACCTACCTGTTATCTCACATCAAAGGGTCTCGAACAATGGGATGCGGGACTTAGCTCATTTGCATAATTGGGGACGTGTCCACCTGTCACTTGTTATGCATACTAATGAGACGAAAGGGGTATGAATATAACTACTAGCATGCTTGCTAATGTAAACAAAGACCATATGTGACCCGCTCTATCGAAATCAGTCGGAAGTCGCAACGGCTCATTTCAAAATAAACGTGGATTTACGTAAAAAACTATTTTTTCAGGGTTCGGGTGTTTTGTTTGATTTTAAACAAACAAAGTCTTGGCTTTCAGAATATGAAACTTTTATTTCCAAAATCACACGATAAATACATTTTTGAAGCTTGTAAAGGGACGAAGACAGGCACCTCTCACTCGCAATCTGCTCTTCCGCAATCTGCCCCCCCTCCCTCCGGCTAAAATTATGAATGTAAGAGTATAGTAATCATAGATAACACGGCAGGGTCCGTTACAGTTTGTTTTCATCTGATTTCAATTAAACAAAGTCTTGGCTTTCAGAATATTAACCTTGTTTCGGCAAATTCAGATGATAAATACAACTTTGAAGCTTGTAACGGCATAATTACAAGCGGAGAACGGAGTAACTTAACGTCACAGCAGGCATAACAACAGCCGGTGTTTCTCGTGAGTGTTTTCCCCGGGAAACAAACACAATACACACAAACGCAAAATTACACAAACACACACACACACGTATACACACACTCGCGAGCTTCCCCTCCAAACGAAAATATCTTCCCCCTGTAGTATTTTGATCATTTGCTCCGCTAATAATCAATCAGATCGATGGATCCCAGAGAAGAGGAAACTTTAAAGGCCTTTTTCTCAAAATGATGACTTGGTGACAGTCATTATATAATGTGACATATTTCGCTTAATATTTGGAGTACAAAAACAATCCTGATATCATTAGAAAGCTAGGAATCTCCTCTTTCCAACAGTGTATACAACTCAAAATGTGTCTTCGGGTCAATGCGACTGATTTCGATGGAGCAGGTCACATATTACGTCCAAAACAGTCGTGCATTGTTTCTGATAGCAACTTTCTGATACACTCTAAGAAATTAAATATGCATGTTGTTTGCATTAATTGCTTTTTCTATGTTGAAACTACTAAGTAAATGCACTTTTTACAATTAAATCAAGAGACTTTAATTGCATTTATGTAAAAGTTCAAAGTTTTGGGATTACACTACCATGTTGTGTTGTATTTAAATGGTAAAGTTAGTTAAAACGCGCTGATTGTCCCAAAGTGCTTGCCGTACTTTCTCAGAACATGCGCTGTACGACCATGTGCCATTTGGATTCTGTGACTCTGAGATCTGGATGACAGAGCCGCATGTTATCACTTTCCTGTGCCATCCTGCTATTTTATGGTAAGTTTCTTAAATATTAACATATATTAAACACAAAATACAAAAGTTGATGTGTATTTTTGATTTCCCTGCTACCAACTGTATACTTTGATGATAGATTTTAAAAGCAGTGGAGCCTAGCTAACAGCTAGCTTAACGTTCACTTTTTAATCATGTTCCCTTGCACTTAAAAGTGTTAGAATATGTCACAAAAGAGGTGACATTTCAAGATTTGTATGTAGAAGTCTCAGTCGTTATGTTTTTTAATGATTTTAGCTTGATGTGGTTATAATTAGTAATGTTAGCTTAACTTTTACCTCATGACCAAAAGTAATTCGACACGTTAGTTCCCTCTTTTTATTTTTTTTCAATGTGCTTAATTTAAAGATTTGAGAGCCTGGTTTTTGATTATAGTTATTCTTTTCATTTTGAGATACTATACACATATTTTGGACCCAAAATCACATATTTTGTTCACACTATATATGCTTCCGCTAGGCAATATTATAAGGAATCATTCTGTAAATTTCCACTGTTATGCGGATGATACTCAACTATATTTATCCATCAAGCCTGATGAAACCAATCACCTAAATAAAATTCAAGACTGCCTCAAGGACTTAAAAACGTGGATGACCTTAAACTTTTTGATGTTAAACACGACCAAAACTGAAGTTATTGTACTCGGCCCAAAGACTCTACGAAACAAACTATCTAAAGATATACTAACTATGGATGGCATTAATTTGGCCTCCAGTGAGACTGTAAGGAATCTTGGTGTTATATTTGATCAGGATTTATCCTTTAACGCCCACATAAAATCAATTTCAAGGACCGCCTACTTCCATCTACGCAACATTGCCAAAATTAGGCATATCTTGCCTCAAAACGATGCAGAGAAACTAGTCCATGCATTTGTTACTTCTAGGCTGGATTATTGTAACTCCTTATTATCAGGGTGTACCAAGAAGTCAGTCAAGTCGCTTCAGCTGATTCAAAATGCTGCAGCTCGTGTACTAACCAGAGTTAGGAAAAGGGACCATATTACTCCTGTTCTGGCTGCCTTACACTGGCTCCCTATAGAACACAGGATAGAATTTAAAATTCTTCTTCTCGCCTACAAAGCCCTTAATGGGCAGGCGCCATCTTACCTTAAAGAACTCATTATACCCTACTGTCCTACTAGGGCATTGCGTTCCAAGAATGCAGGGTTGTTGGTTGTTCCTAGAGTCTCTAAAAGTACAATGGGAGCCAGAGCCTTTTCTTATCAAGCTCCACATTTGTGGAATCAGCTTCCAGTTTGTGTCCGGGCAGCAGACACCCTATCCGTTTTGAAGAGTGCGCTTAAGACCTTCCTTTTTGATAAAGCTTATAGTGATAAAATAAAATAATCCAATAAGAGTGCATTGACGTAGATACGTTGTGCCTTTTCACCTATACATTTTAGTTCTTACTCTTTCACTTAAATCCTAAAAGCTTAGATCTTATATTTAAAACTTTATCCAAACCTTTCCCCTCTCTGACCTCTCGAGGTTCTAATAGAGGGTAACAGGTTGCAGAGAAGGCCTAGCCCGGCCCGGGAGTGTGGAACGTAGTCACTGACCCACTCCTACCTCTGATAAATTCAGGTTCCAATGGGGACTTTTTTCCCTGTGTGTGCCTCTCCACCTCTGTTTCCTACTTCTTACTTGCTACCCTTTTCCCTCAACCTATCCTAAGGGAGTGCATGTATGTAGACACGTTAGTTTAGCTGCTATAGGCTTGGACTGTTGGGGGGGGCACCTTACTCCGTCTTTCTGGCTGTTTGTACCTGTGTACTCTCATGTTCCGATTAACCCAGCTTCCCCCAAATCTCTTTGTGTCCATCTATACGCCGGGATCCTGAGTCGAGGCTAATACTGTTGCTGTGGTCGTGTGTCCTGGATCCTCTATCCTGAGCACTGGATCTGAGTCCTGGACTTCGAGTCGTGGCTGAACCTGTCTCTGCGGTCCTGCCTGACTCTCACCATACTACTTCCCTGATGGCTCCCACAAGATTGCTGACATCCTCGTGGATTCATCTTCTTATTATAGACTTATGCATTTCCAAACATTTGGACTACCCATGTTGCAAATGTATTATCTTTTCAATTAACACATGGCATCTATTGCACGTCTGTCCGTCCTGGGAGAGGGATCCCTCCTCTGTTGCTCTCCCTGAGGTTTCTCCCATGTTCCCCTTTAAACTGTGGGTTTTCTCTGGAAGTTTTTCCTTGTACGATGTGAGGGTCTAAGGACAGAGGGTGTCGTATTGTCATACTGATATTCTGTACAAACTGTGAAGTCCACTGAGACAAATGTAACATTTGTGATATTGGGCTATATAAATAAACATTAATTGATTGATTGATAAAAACGTGACATTACCTCACCCCCTCCCTGGTAAATACATCCTGTTGAGCAGGATCTACAGTTTCCAGTATTTTCCGTTTTTTAAAATGATTAAAAAAAGGCGAAGATATTAAAATATGTGCTTCCATTTTTCATACTTTTGAGCGTGCGAAACAAAAATATTTGTATTAACTTTATATAATCGTATCTCCGTGTTTACTGGGTGTTTTTGCATGAAATAAAGACTGGCATATCGTTTCAAGCCAGTACTTTCGACGGAAACACGGCAATGTTGTCCGGACTGTTGTTTTTATGCGGCACCGGCTTGAACAGGTCATGTGATCTGATCACGCCTGCGTGACGGTCGACTCCAAAGGACAGCCCTTAAATAGACACGGAATTCACCCAAAAACGTGTTTTTTTCGGGTGAATTAGACATTTTAATTTCTAATTCTAAGAAAACTTAGAATTTATAAATATCATATTGTTTTCCTTCTTATTGAAAGGTATGTGTGTGTTTGATCAAAAAACTAAGTAAATATTAAAGTAGGATTGATATAATAGGGTGATTCATGGTATAGGATAAGTCATACATGTTAAAACTAGGGCTGTCAAACGATTAAAATTTTTAATCAGATTAATCACAGCTTAAAAATTAATTAATCATGATTAATCACCATTCGAACTATGTCCAAAATATGCCATTTATTTATGTATATTGTTATGGGAATGGAAAGATAAATGAAAGAAGGCGGATATATCCATTTAACATACAGTATCTATGTTTATGATAACGGGGGAGTACTTCAGGAAAGTCGACTGAGGGCGGCGGCGGCGGCTAGTGGAGTACTTCGTGACCACAGAGTGCGAACGTTGTGATCAGCTGTTTTAGAGCAGTTCTCCAGTGAAGGGGGGGGGGGAGAAAGTCTCCCTCCGCAGCCGGTTGGCGTAGTTTTGGCACAATTCCGTTGTACAGACGGACGTTAACAGCAGCCCTGTCTGTGCACACGGAGACCGGCTCTGTCGTCCGGTGATCTAACCGCCTTCTGGAAAAGCTTCACACGTACGTCGGTACGCAAATGCGCTTTGTGACACAAGTTTCAGATTACGCACATAACCTGCGTACCAGTTATGTGCACCCCTGTACTACAGCAAAAGTATTCTCCGTCGGGACTTCCTGCAACAACACCGACATTATCAAAGATGTTCTATTGAGAAGACGATCACTACGTGACAAAAGTGACAGCCATACCCTGGCGCTGCCACTGGTGGGATGTATGGGGCGGGCCATTCTGCACATGCGTTAAATGCGTTAAATATTTTAACGCAATTAATTCAAAAAATTAATTACCGCCGTTAACGCGATAATTTTGACAGCACTAGTTAAAACAGTGCAATATACACTTTAATTTGTAATGACAGTATACAGGATTCCCTATTTTTGGCATTAAGTTCATTGTGTGACTAATTCTCCAACTCTGAATTTCAGATTTCCAAGTTGTTGGGGAGTGGCCAAATGTATAGATGAAAGCCAGCGGCTCAAAAGTACAGTAAGTATCCTTCACGTCTCCAAATAAGTTGAAGGCTAAACGAGTAGGATTTGTCAGTTAAAACAAACAATGTTCTAAGTTTGCTTCAGCTCAAAGCGCATGCCGTGTTTAAGATCAGTGGTGGAATGTAACCAACTAAACTTACTCAATTACTGCACTTAAGTAAAGTACAAGTACCACATACATATACTTGAGTATTTCCATGTTCTGCTACTCTGTACTTCTACTCAATTACATTTCAGTGGGAAATATTTTACTTTTACTACACTACATTTATTTGACACTTGTAGTAGTAGATAATGTGTTTGTATTCATATATTTTATATGAATATATTATATTTATTTTATTCTATAATGATGCAACCCTTTTACAAAAGGCATTCTGCACAAGGTACTTTTTCTTTTGATACTTGATTATATTTGGCTAATAACACTTTGGTACTTTACCTTAAGTATTATTTTGAACTTGGGACTCTAGCAAGTAATGGAGTATTTATACTTTTACTTTAGTATAGTAGCTGAGTACTTTTTCCACCACTGCTTAAGATCCAGTAATGGGTTGCTATATCCTGCACCTCACACCCTGAATTATGTTAATAAATACATACTGATATACACCTGAACATCAGCAGGAGAGGACTCTTTAAAGTAGAGACACTACATACTGATATACACCTGAACATCAGCAGGAGAGGACTCTTTAAAGTAGAGACACTACATACTGATATACACCTGAACATCAGCAGGAGAGGACTCTTTAAAGTAGAGACACTACATACTGATATACACCTGAACATCAGCAGGAGAGGACTCTTTAAAGTAGAGACACTACACACTGATATACACCTGAACATCAGCAGGAGAGGACTCTTTAAAGTAGAGACACTAAATACTGATATACACCTGAACATCAGCAGGAGAGGACTCTTTAAAGTAGAGACACTACATACTGATATACAGCTGAACATCAGCAGGAGAGGACTCTTTAAAGTAGAGACACTACATACTGATATACACCTGAACATCAGCAGGAGAGGACTCTTTAAAGTAGAGACACTACATACTGATATACACCTGAACATCAGCAGGAGAGGACTCTTTAAAGTAGAGACACTACATACTGATATACACCTGAACATCAGCAGGAGAGGACTCTTTAAAGTAGAGACACTACATACTGATATACACCTGAACATCAGCAGGAGAGGACTCTTTAAAGTAGAGACACTACACACTGATATACACCTGAACATCAGCAGGAGAGGACTCTTTAAAGTAGAGACACTACATACTGATATACACCTGAACACCAGCAGGAGAGGACTCTTTAAAGTAGAGACACTACATACTGATATACACCTGCACATCAGCAGGAGAGGACTCTTTAAAGTAGAGACACTACATATTGATATACACCTGATCATCAGCAGGAGAGGACTCTTTAAAGTAGAGACACTACATACTGATATACACCTGAACATCAGCAGGAGAGGACTCTTTAAAGTAGAGACACTACATACTGATATACACCTGACCATCAGCAGGAGAGGACTCTTTAAAGTAGAGACACTACATACTGATATAGACCTGAACATCAGCAGGAGAGGACTCTTTAAAGTAGAGACACTACATACTGATATACACCTGAACATCAGCAGGAGAGGACTCTTTAAAGTAGAGACACTACACACTGATATACACCTGAACATCAGCAGGAGAGGACTCTTTAAAGTAGAGACACTACATACTGATATACACCTGAACATCAGCAGGAGAGGACTCTTTAAAGTAGAGACACTACATACTGATATACACCTGAACATCAGCAGGAGAGGACTCTTTAAAGTAGAGACACTACATACTGATATACACCTGAACATCAGCAGGAGAGGACTCTTTAAAGTAGAGACACTACATACTGATATACACCTGAACATCAGCAGGAGAGGACTCTTTAAAGTAGAGACACTACATACTGATATACACCTGAACATCAGCAGGAGAGGACTCTTTAAAGTAGAGACACTACATACTGATATACACCTGAACATCAGCAGGAGAGGACTCTTTAAAGTATAGACACTACATACTGATATACACCTGAACATCAGCAGGAGAGGACTCTTTAAAGTAGAGACACTACATACTGATATACACCTGAACATCAGCAGGAGAGGACTCTTTAAAGTAGAGACACTACATACTGATATACACCTGAACATCAGCAGGAGAGGACTCTTTAAAGTAGAGACACTACACACTAATTTGAACCTGAACATTTGCATAATATGTCCTCTTTAAAAATTAAAAGCAAAAATAACTACTTAAATCATTGAATTTGTTTTTTTTGCTGCTACTTTGGTTATATTGTTCATGTACATTTACAACTACATGTATTTATTTACAATGGATCTAACAAAAGGATTTGTGTGTCAGGGCTAGTTCTCATACTGATAATCATGTATACTATGTTCTAATCCCACTTTAGGAAGTTGAACTTGCAACGACACCAATGGAGCCAATGGTATTGGGACTCTATCTCGTGAAACACGAAGGAGCAGAGCCCGGGGAACCACTTGCAGATGTTGGCGTCATTATCGAGGGTGTTGGAGTGCTGCGAGAGCTGAAGTACTTGGCAAATGGATGGGCAGTACTGCTTGGACTGATTTACAACCTCAATCTGAGCTACCCCAAGGAAATGAAACAAACATTTGATTTCATTCAAAAAGTTTTGATGGGGTTGGATGGCAACAGATTGTCAACCAAGGTGCAGGTTCTGAAAAACAGATTACAAAAGTAATCCCAAGGACAGCAATCATACGCAGGGAATAAATAGTTTAAAAAATCAGCAGGGCTTTCTTGTCCGCAGCTGAACAGCCAGCATACCACACAGAGATGGAGTATGACAGCATGCTCTCGATGGTCGCCTGGTAGAAGGACACCAGCAGCTTCTTGTTCAGTCGGTTCCTCCGAAGCACCCTCAGGAAGTGTAGTCGCTGCTGGGCCTTCTTAACTGCTGAAGTTACTTGTTCATGTGTATAAAAGGCTTCTCATCACTGTTAAATTCAGCAGCTGTTTTTAGGCAAAGAGTTTCAAAATGTTAATATTTATGTACCTACCACCAAAAGGCTGTTGGAGTGAAGTGTTTTTTTGTTGTTGAATTGTTGTGTCTAAAATGAAAATGTTAAATAAAGTGAGGAATTAAAAATACTGAGTTGTAGTCATTTGAATTACTTACTTAAATTATGTTAAAGGTGGGGTAGGTAAGTTTGAGAAACCGGCTCGAGATACACTTTTTGTTATATTCCATGGAATGCTCTTAACATCCCGATAGCAATGAATATCTGAAGTGCTTTGACAAAAAATCCATACAAAAATTTCATCTGTGGAAGCTGTAGTACTGTAAAAAGCACGACCAATTATTTTAGCCGGCCCGGCTAAAATAACTGGATGGCCTACCTGCCTGTCAGCCTTCCATCGGGGGGACAAACTTATCTCGTGCCCTCATTGGTCATGTGCGCGTTCGTGTGTGTTGGAGGAGGGGCTCTATAAGGAAGTGGCAGATTTTCTCCGGTTGTGTATTTTCAAATTCTAGCGATCTCGAGCTGGTTTCTCAAACTTACCTACCCCACCTTTAAGTGCAAAAAACACAATCCTACAACATAAATGGAACTAATTTGTCTTAAGTAACTATAACCTAACTGCGTTAGGTAAATCAAAGTAAACTTTAAGTAAATAAAGTAAATTCATCCAATTTCCCAAATCTTTGGCGGAAATTGCACTCCATTTAAGACGGGGCCTCGGGAATGACGCACACCTGCACACCTGTTAGTCTGTTCCACAATTCTTCGTTTTCCGAGGCTAGGAAGGATTCTTGCCTCGCTTCTGAAGGACCTGACTCGGAGGGACATGGTCTACAGGACAGGGTCCTACCAAGGAAGAGTCCTCGACATTGAAAAACACCCCCTCTCTGTGATGCAGTGAGACAGACGGCATACATATGATGGTTCCTACACAGCTCACTGCAACCCACTAGCACCAGCCTAGCCAGAAATATTTTTTTAAAGTGTTGCCATTGATGCCTAGCTTAGTGTTTGATAGTTATATAAATATAGTGTATGAGTTATGAACATGATAGAGCTAAATATGGACAGGTTATAATCTGAGGCCGCCGGCCAACCGTAATATTTACACATTAATAATGAGGCTTAATATGGAGGAGCACCTGTGGCGGGGGTGGGGGGGAGGTGGTGCTATATGGTATGTAGAAAGACTCGGTGCCAAGTGCTGCTGCCAAAGTGAGAATACTGAGGTAGTTAGAAAGTTTATGTTTCTTCTCACTCGCTCTCTAACACACACACACACACACACACACACACACACACACACACACACACACACACACACACACACACACACACACACACACACACACACACACACACACACACACACACACACACACACACACACACACACACACACACACACACACACACACACACACACACACACACACACACACACACACACACAAACAGTGCCCAGTGGCAGCTAAAAGTTTTTAAGTGTGTATTTGACTCAGAGCCAGTTTCCTTCCATTAGAGAGACAAAGCAGTTGGCATCCAAACCTCATATAACCTGCAGCACGGTAAACACAGTCCTCCAGAGGCTGCGGGACATGTGGCTGCGGCATGGTCACACACTTGACCAGAACCCCATATTACCTGCGTCATAACAATACTGTTATCCAGCACAGACAATTGTGGCAAAGCCAGAAATCATCCCTTTAGTTTGGTGGAATGCCCCTTTATTTAGTGCTAGTTTTTTCAGGCATGTGTATGATCTGATACCTCAAGGCATTCTTCTTATAATAATCTTGATTGACTACACTTTACAAAACTGTAAAATAAAATACGGAGATAACAGGTACAAGAAAAAAGTAACTTACCTTACCACAAGTAGCCTCTATTACTGTAATTGTACATGAAATCTTTTTCTTTTAACATATATTATTTGTTAGAATAGAGTCATACACATCTAGAAAAGAGGATAATTATCTTAAAAAAATTATAAAGAAAAGCTAAAATACGGAAAATTACTTTTATTATTACAAAAAAGTACCATATATCTAAGACCATTTACAGTAAAACACAAAGAAAAGAACGTCATTTTACTTTGCAAAAGCCTTAGTTTACATTAACTATCACATTTTTTAAATCTGTAATTTTACAAGAAATGTTTTTATAATTCCATTAAATCTTTTTCTTTTAACATTAATTGTTAGAATAGAGTCATACACCTCTAAAAAAACAGAATAAATATTTTTTTAAATTATAAAAAAAGCTTAAAGACTTTAAATAATACCGTACATTCAAGATTCAAGGCTTTATTGTCATTTGTACATTAGCTTCAGTGTAGATATGTCAATGAAAAACTGAAGTCACATGCTCCTCCAACAGTGCAACATGTATATAGAACATAGAACAAGTAAAACAGATAAAATAGTGCAAGTAAATACAAATAAAATAGAATAGAAATAGTGCAAGAAGAGTCTATACTGTATGCAAGTAAATGGAATATGATTGCACTGCCGTACAAGGCCGTGATGCAGCCAGTCAGGATGCTCTCTATGGTGCGCCTGTAGAAGGTCAGGATCCTCTCTATGGTGCACCTGTAGAAGGTCAGGATCCTCTCTATGGTGCACCTGTAGAAGATCAGGATTGATACGAGGAGTGAAGCAGGTAGGACCCAAAAGCAGATAACACTGATAATACCTTTATTTCAAGGGCTCTTATCTAACATATCACTGGACAAACAAAACACTCCACGGTGAACTCGGTCACAAACAAAAACGAACCAACACTGAACACAGGAAGAGACAAGACTAAATACAGGGAGGGGTAATCACAAGACGAGAAACAGCCAGGCAGGGGAGGAGAAACACAAGGGCCACAGGTGAACACAATCAGACAACTAGACACACCAGGGAAACTAACGACAGGGGAAAAACACAGGAAGAAGGACCAGACAATAAACCAGGAGGAAAACATGACAGGGAGAACAGCAAAACACCCAGAACTAGACATAAAAACGTGACATAACATGAATATCGTGACAGAACCCCCCCCCCCCCCCCCCCTCAAGGGACGGATACTAGACGTCCCTAAACACCAAAAAAAAAAATCAAAACGTCCAGCAGGGTGGGTGGAGGGGGTCCGGAGAACGGGCCTTGACTGACAGCCCAGGGCACGGCAGAGGACCAGGAAGGGGTCTCGGGCGGACGGCCCGGGGGCAAGGCAGAGTTCGAGGAGGGGGTCTCGGGCGGACGGCCCTGGGGCAAGGCAGAGTTCGAGGAGGGGGTCTTGGGCGGACGGCCCGGGGGCAAGGCAGAGTCCAAAAAGGGGCGAAGACCACAGCGGGCGAACCCAGGGGACCGGGCACTAGGGCGAAGGCAGCGGCAGGAAGAGTCAGGGGGCCGGGTCCGAGGGCGAGGACCGCGGCCGGGAAAGTCAGGGGTCCGGGCTCGAGGGCGAAGACCGCGGCTCTCAGGGGCCCGGGCCCGAGGGCGAAGACCGGACAGCTCCGGAGGCCGGGCAGGAGCCGGTGTCGACCGGACAGGATCCGGAGCCGGTGGGACAGGTGTTGGCAAGATCCCCCACGGAAGAGGACACAGGGCCGGCAGGACCCCCGGCAGGAGAGCAGTCGGCGGAACCTCCAACGGCACAGGACATAGGGTTGGCAGGACCCCCGGCAGAAGAGTAGTCGGCGGGGCCTCCAACGGCACAGGACATAGGGTTGGCAGGACCCCCGGCAGAAGCGTAGTCGGCGGGGCCTCCAACGGCACAGGACACAGGGTTGGCACGACCCCCGGCAGAAGAGTAGTCGGCGGGACCCCCAATGGGACAGGACATGAAGTTGGCAAAACCCCCGGCAGGAGAGCAGTCGGCGGGATCCCCAACGGAACAGGACATGGAGTTGGCAGGACCCCCAGCGGAACCTCCAACGGCACTTGAGTAGGGACTCGAGAGAGAGGGCTTGAGAGGGAACTCGAGAGGAAACTTGAGAGTTGACTTGAGAGGTGACTTGAGAGGGATCTCGAGAGGGAAATTGAACGGAGACTCGAGCGGTGACTTGAGAGGGAACTCGAGAGGTGACTTGAGAGGGGACTCGATAGGGAACTCGAGAGGAGACTCGAGAGAGGGCTTGAGAGGGAACTCGAGAGGTGACTTGAGAGGTGACTAGATAGGGGACTCGAGAGGAGACTCGAGAGAGGGATCGAGAGGGAACTCAAGAGGTGACTCGAGAGGGGACTCGAGAGGGGACCTGAGAGGGGACTCGAGAGAGAGGACTCGAGAGGAAACTTGAGAGTTGACTTGAGAGGGAACTGGAGAGGGAACTCGAGAGAGGACTCGAGAGGGAACTCGAGAGAGGACTCGAGAGGGAACTCGAGAGGGAGGTTGAGAGGGAACTCGAGAGAGTGGTTGAGAGGGAACTCGAGAGAGGGGTTGAGAGAGGACTCGAGAAGAGACTCGACAGGGGACCTGAGAGGGGACTTGAGAGGGAACTTGAGAGGGGACTTGAGAGGGAACTGGAGAGGGAACTCGAGAGAGGACTCGAGAGGGAACTCGAGAGGGAGGTTGAGAGGGAACTCGAGAGAGAGTGGTTGAGAGGGAACTCGAGAGAGGGGTTGAGAGAGGACTCGAGAAGAGACTCGACAGGGGACCTGAGAGGGGACTTGAGAGGGAACTTGAGAGGGGACTTGTGTCAGTCGGTACACCGACAGGACACGGGGAGCTGGCGTCGGCTGGAGAGCCAACAGGAGACGAGGTGCTGGAGTCGGCCGGTACGCCGACAGGCCTCGGGGAGCTGGCGTTGGCCGATACGCCGACAGGCCTCGGGGAGCTGGCGTCGGCTGGAGAGCCAACAGGAGATGAGGTGCTGGAGTCGGCCGGTACGCCGACAGGACTCGGAGTCGGGACCATGGCTACTGGGGCCGGTACTGAAGCCGGAACCATGGCTGCTGGGGCCGGTACTGGGGCCGGAACCATGGCTGCTGGGGCCGGAACTGGGGCCGGAACCATGGCTGCTGGGCCCGGTACTGGGGCCGGAACAATGGTTGCTGGGGCCAGGAACCATGGCTGTGTGGGCCGGTTCTGTAGCCGGAACCATGGCTGCTGGGCACGGAACCGGAACCATGGCTGTGTGGGATGGTACTGGAGCATGGAACCATGGCTGTGTGGGCCGGCACTGGAGCATGGAACCATGGCTGCTGGGGCCGGAACCAGTGCCGGAACCATGGCCGCTGGGGCCAGAACTGGGACCGGAATCATGGCTCTTGGGGCTCGGCTGCTAGCCTGGACTTGCGACTCCTTCTCTTAGAAGCCGCCTGAATGCTCCGTGGACCTCCAAAAGCCAGACGAGTTCCAGAAAACGACTCCTGGACAGGAGCAGGAACTGGGGCAGAAGCACGGGTTGACTCCAGATGGAACCCACCGAGGCGTATGGTGCCAGGTTGGGAATTGGGAGGCAGGGAGCTAGCATGCGTGGGGCTAGCAGGCCGGGAATCACACACCGAGAGGATATTCGAAATCCAGCCAGGTAAGAATTTCACCAAACCTGGTTTCTCCATAGCCATCTGGCGTGCCTCAGCCATAGCAGCCTCTCGTTGCTGAACTCCAGACGCTCCCTTCCATCGATCCGAGCAGTTAGTCAAAAAAAAGGAAAAATCCAATAATTCCAGCTCGAACGGAACTACTGGGCCCATTTCACGGTTGGTTCGTTCTGATACGAGGAGTGAAGCAGGTAGGACCCAAACGCAGATAACACTGATAATACCTTTATTTCAAGGGCTCTTATCTAATATATCACATGGACAAACAAAACACTCCACGGTGAACTCGGTCACAAACAAAAGACGAACCAACACAGAACACAGAAAGAGACAAGACTAAATACAGGGAGGGGTAATCACAAGACGAGCAACAGCCAGGCAGGGGAGGAGAAACACAAGGGCCACAGGTGAACACAATCAGACAACACCAGGGAAACTAACGACAGGAGGAAAAACACAGGGAAAAGGACCAGACAATAAACCAGGAGGAAAACATGACAGGGAGAACAGCAAAACAGCCAAACCTAGACATAAAAACGTGACATAACATGAATATCGTGACAAGGATCCTCTCTATGGTGCACCTGTAGAAGATGCAGAGTATTCTGGAGTCCATGTTGAACTTCCTCAGCCTGCGGAACAATTACCTCATAATGTCCAGGGACTTTTCACACGGAGAGAAAACATACACATGTTGAGAGGAAACTGCATTTTGTTTAAACCACCCATACGAACAAATTCCAAACGTCATTGCATCACAACAGAAGGTGTTCATCTGTGGAATAACTGTAATGATGAGCTGAAATACTGTGCAACTTTATCTAAACAAAAATTCTTCTTTAGAAACCAAATCCTGAATAGTTCTGAGCAGGACGTGTGAAGTGCAGCCTGTCCTCCTACAAAAAACGACCATATAGGCCGATTGTTCATGCCCTTATTACGAGCCAGAGACACGTTTTAAAGTGCATGTTGTTTCTTACACGACCACTAGAGGTGCTCTAGTGGTCGTGTAAGAAACAACATGCTCCCGGTCCGTTCATTGCAAACGCTCCGGAGGGACGTTTATTCACAAATAACCCTCTCTGGAAAATCCTAAATTGTGGAATAGTTTGGCCATTAAAATGCTTTTTGATTCGATTTCTGGTGAGAAGTGTATATTGTACTCTTAGAATCCACGTCCAGTGGATGTGTAGGATCTATAGTTTGATAGATATTATGAAGATGATTTGAGGTCTCGCCAGAATAACGTGTATGCAGCTTGCATGTAAAGTTAGCGTGGGTGAAAACAGTTTTTCCGGTCTCGAAGTTTTCATAATAAAACCGGATATATTCCCCTCACTGTCAAATGATTACACAGTGATATCTGCATTACTCATCCACTAAAAAACATCAGTTTATCCTTGTTAATTACACAATATTGATTGGTTTAAATTGTGTACAATTCTTTTGTGTTTTTAACCTTTGATTCAGAGAAACAAATAGTTTTTTCGGAGTTTAGACACTACAGTTTCCGAAGACACTACACCACCCAGAATCCCCAGCTATCGTTTGGGACTACAACATCCGCCTTGCTTTACAAACCCTGTGATTAGTCATCAAGCCCTGTGATTGGATGTTGGAGTGGCAGTGCGACAAGGTTACGCTGAGCGTCAACAGCTCATGCATGACATTAAGCCCTGTGGGCCATCTAAGCTAATTTACAGATGGCCCTGAGCCCAATAGAGATTGCCCTGAAAAATGCGCGCGGACGGAATGACGCACGAAGGGTTTGGGGGACCTCCCCCTAGAACATTTAGATTTTTGCAGGTCTTAGATGCTGTCTGGTGCATTCTCTAGACTGAATTATAAGATGAACCACCACAATATTATATTGTACAATTTCAATTGTATTCTTCATTTCACTTGTTTGTTTGTACTTGTTGTGTTTGCTCGCTTGCATGCCCTGCATAGCTATAAGAAATACTTAAGTTGTTGGTCAAGACACTTTCCATCTGATGAAGGCAAATGCCTTCCCAGTTGTAAAAAAGTAGAAAACATTACATTTAGTTATAACTGCCAAAACAAACAAATTATTTACACTATTATGGCCCCTGTTAAAAATGTTTGTAATGTTATCTACTGTAAATTGGTCGAACGAATGCCTCCTCATCCGGAAGCTGACCGAACAGACCCGAGCAGCAGTCGAGAGGGGCCGAGCGCATCCGCGAAGCACACAAAATGGCGACGTCAGAGTTCCCGTTAGCCAGCAAATCTAAATCTCTCCGGTCAAAATGTCCGGTCAAAATAATTTCCCTTTAGCGCAATACCGCTTCAGTTGCGCCACTTATGTGACAGACAAAAAGAGTATGTGACAGACAAGAATAGTCAATTCTAATGTCTAACACTTAATGTGGAGAAAGAGATGTCCTGTATGGGTTGATTGTGCGTTGATCTGTTGGTAATGCCTGGGGGTTCCGGTGGGCATGTAAACAAATGCATAATGCTGCTATACTTTGTGGCCTCACCCAGTTGCATAGCGACACTTATTGTGTAGGTGTCTTTTAATAAGCAGGTAGTCATATCATTAGCTAGAACTAGCTGGATCTGATCGATATGGACATAAACGCGAGTGAAGTCTAATCTGACGGGAGAGAGAGATCAGCTGCTGCTGACGAGTCGACACACAGCTCTGCATGATCACATGCAGCAGTGAGCGGAACCAGGGCCGCCCCTCCCTACAGGCCAATCACGCAGGCTGCATGGGGCCCCGCCTTGCCGAGGGGGCCCCGCCCAGAGGGCCTCAGCTCTCCGCGTTTTCCGCGCAGTTCAGCCGCGAGGTTCCGCTGCTCCGCTCCGCGGCTCCGCTACACTAGCACTAGCAAGGTGAAAATGGGAGCAAGTCGGCAACTGCGCGCACCACCCCAGCTGACGCGCGAACGCGCGGACGCGCGGTTGACAGGGGAGCCTGTCTGTAACCCGACACCGTTGCAATTAATCGCCATCATCATCATTGCAGCAGGTGAAGAGATGTCGGCAAAATGACAGTATGATTCCGGCGCAAACAAGAGGGAAAAAAAAACTAAACATGAAGAAACTAGAGCATCACTCGAAGGTGGGTTATTTCCAAACTTGCTAATGTTGTATTATGAGTCAAATTTCAAACTTTTGCCATATTAAACACATCAGCTGCAATTCACGACATGAAGAAGGCAGTCTCTGCAGAGCATATAGGCTAATGGAGATGCAGTTATTTCCAGCATTCTTTATTTACCATTCATTCAAGCATGTGATGCCTTTTATCTGCTAATGTACAGGAGGAAGAGTGATACACTGTCTGTCTACTTGGCTTACATAACAGTTAAAGTTTACAGCCTAAAAAACATGGAGCATTTTTTCCCCTTTTATTTTTTTTTTTATGTCAATTTGCACATTTCATGGTGATGCTCAGCCTCTCCCCTTAACTCCTAACTGTCATCATCATGTCAACCACAACACAGAGAAATACTGATAGAAATGTGTTTGTAGCTGTGTTGTTGATACATTGCTACATTTGAATACAGATTTAAGAAATATCAGTTTTTGAGCATGTAATAAGCATGTTTTGTCTTGACTATATTAAAACGATATTATAATAATATAGTATTTACATTATTGAATTGATTAGGATTATGATTATTATTATTATTAGTAGTAGAAGTAGTTTATTTGCATTAATTATATTTTAATCTTTTTGAGGCTAGTATTTTCACTATATTCATTCTGTAGTGCACTATTAAGATCAAAGCATATCTTAAAGGGGAAAGGAAACACCATTACAGCTTTAATATTCCGGTAGTTTATTCATTTTACAATGGATATTGATCGTAATATTTATTGTATATGATATTACTCGCCAAAAGAAAATTAATTATCCGCCGGCCGGGTGGGGAATTCCGGGACCAGGCCGCTGCCATTAGGGGAGTCCCAAATGATGACGTCACTGTGTGGGTCCTCGCTCCGGGTATCCATACCGGAAGTCAACACAACGTAGCAGATATGGCAGCGATGGAGGAATTTTGTAATGAGATCGGCGTTTTGAACGATGAATTTGACTATTCGTCGGGAGATGACATTGATGTGGAAGCATCCACAGTTACCAGGCATCCCATGGCCTATGCTTATGAACCGATTCGGTCAAATACTAGAGTGGCATACGATCCGGAATCCGCCGAAAGTACCGACGGTTCTGAACTCGCCGAGTGGGATACCACCAGTTCCAGTACCGACTCGGTCTCAGAGGAAGAAGATGTTGCTCAAAACCCGGGACGAATGGACAACACAGATTGGTGTACATGTAACAATTGTGTGGTTATGCCATCGGAAAATGAATGTAGATGTTGCAGGGGAATTGGTATCGACCACATGCTCAATTCAGACGGGAATAATCTCCAGTGTATCATGGAACACCGACTGTTCCCTATGGTTTCCATCGAGAATGATATGTTGGCGATCGCAATGGTATCGCTACGAGACGTGCGTGCAGCAACCCTCGAACGACCAATAAATAGCGAGTAAGTGTAGGCCCTATTTAAAAATATATAATTGTTTTAAATTAAATGATTTGTATTTATAGGTGTATCCTATTTATTTCAGCCTCTACAGACTAACAGCTTATCGGCAATTCACCATCTGGACTAGAGGTTTCCTTGGAAAAGGGAACAGAGTGCCGATACCTGCCTGTGTTGTGAATCGGATACGAAGTCACTACCCATCAGTAACCTACAAAGGATTTGAATATTCTGGAGGGATATGATGTGACCAATGATTCCATGCATGGAAGGCAAATCTTTGACAGTGAAATCGTGACATTTAGGCTAGCGAAGAAAATTCTACTTTGATAATGGAACCATTCATACAATGTTTGTGATATATCAGAACAGTATTTACAACTTATATTATCAAGCATATACATGTATCTCACTAGATTCTACAAATGTTTTTCAGTGCTCGATGTTCATAAAGTAATAAAGACCATTCCTGAACCAAGCTATGTTTTTATCCTTCAAATAATAATATACAAATACTACCAGCATATATTACTTCAGCCATAGACGTCCTTTATTTATTTGCCACAGAGCCCCACAGGCTGACTTCATATATACGACAGACACATAGAGACCGACATTACTTGTTCACAAATCGACTTAGGTGGTGTGCCACAGCATCCTCCTTCGATGGTTTTACCAGGCCTTTATGCGCACCAAGTGTCCTTTTCTCCTTCTCTGCATCTGTATGACGGTGTTCTGCAAGTTCGGACCTCATGGACGATGCTGATAAACACCTATCGACTACCCCGACCATGATTTCTCTTCGGAAGTTGTAGCTTTTTGGTGTCTTCATCGCCTTCACCACATATCCTCCAGCAGGCTTCGAGTACTGCAGTTTGAACTGCAGTGCCCCCTTCTTGGTCTGTGCCTGCTCACGATCGATGTTGTGGTTGTGATCCAATGCAGCGAGGCGAAGGCGTGCCTGAAAGCTCTCCTCCGTGAACTTCTTGCGCTTTGGAACGTACTTTGTATACAAAGAATGGATGCTCTTCAGCTCGCCAGTATGGATCCCTTCTGTAACCTGCAATTGAACAGAGTGGGTCATGAATGTCAGCATTATTTAGCATTTTTGTTATTACTTAATTTGTCAGATTGCGAACTATTGGAGTCGAGAGATGCCAGACATGCAATTCTCAAACATCACTATTGAATAATCACCCATGGTTGGTGGATAATTCAAATACTGATATTAATTATGCATGTGTTTGTATTTATTTTTTTACATATTTTCAATTTCATATTTTACTGTTTGTTCAGGGCTACATCCGTTGAATATATTCTCTTTAGATAAATATACTGCTTTGTGGTGAATTTATAAGGCCAGAATATATAAATGAAGAAGGGCAATTAAGACAATACCTTATCTAGTTTTTTCAACAGTCTCTTGTCCATGACCACTTTCTGTAGAGTGCCAAAGGCCTTGGATGAACGCTCCAACCAAGGTCGGGAACTCCCATCCTCTTCAGAATAAGGCTCGTGTTCACACTTCAGCATCTTCTCTGCCGACAGCCACTCGTGAACATTGATGATATGATGGAGGATGGACGTCCATTTCTCCTTCAGCAGTAACGCGTCACCATCACATGTACACACACAGTACCAAAGATGGTTGGATACCATGCGCACCCACTCCTTCAGCTCGGTATTCCTGCTCTGCAGCATCCGCTTCTTCACACCTTTCACAATGTGCCACAAGTCAAA
Organism: Pogonophryne albipinna; assembly: GCA_028583405.1. Lineage (NCBI taxonomy): Eukaryota > Metazoa > Chordata > Actinopteri > Perciformes > Artedidraconidae > Pogonophryne > Pogonophryne albipinna. Next base: position 1,006,816 of record CM053245.1, on the reverse strand, counting down.
CTCATGCTTGATGGTCTTGTGGTCCTCACGTAGCATCTTCTGCACTGCAGGGTGGCAGTCTGTGGCTAGTATGGAAATTGTCACATTGTGATCCTGAAAAGATATTTACCATAAATTAAATTTAATAAAGCCAACATCTTCAATTTCTATCACACGGGTTTGATAGCCAGCCCCCCCCCCCCCCCGTGTCCAAGTCAATTTTCTCATGTAAAGTCACAATTTGGTCAATTGTAGGATTAATTTTTGCAACATGGAATTTAAGACTTAACAATTTAGGTGGATTTCTATATTTTCATGTGACAATGTTTGTCCGAAATCATGGCCTCTCTAGCATATCATGTAACAAATTTACATACATTATATATCTTTGGCTATCAGCAGAGATCCCATACATACAATGGCACAGGCAGACAGCTAGACATCACAACCTTTCTATTCCAAATTGACAATCGTTATTTAAAATTAGACAAAAGATTATACAATATATTGTAGCAATACTACATGTACTATTGACCTGTGAAATAAACAAACTAACAATAGAATACCTGTAGTTTGGAAATACATCTTTCAAGTCCAACAGGCTCCAACCAGTAGCTATTTTTCACCTCTGTCACCTTCACTGTCTGCTGGGCAATGATGAGCTTTGAGTTGATATCAAGCATGGTGTACGTTCCAAACGTTGCACAATGACCAGGGCTGTCACATCGCCCATCGCCTGACACAGTGACAACCTGATCGCCAGTTGCTGCCATCACTGCCTCATTGTGCAAGTTCCAGACACTGGTAACTTCCGGCAGCACATACACTCTCTGGATGTTATAGCAGTGTCTTGTCGAGAGTGATTCCAGGCCCAGACACTGGCATATCTCAGAAAAAGGGCCATAAGCATTTCCAGTCAGGAAAATCGCGGCTGGCACTAACAGGTTGCAGGACATTGTGCCATTTAAGAGGGGTTGAGAAGTCCACACAAACTCATGGCCATCTATGCAGTCAGTTTTCACTGTCAGTCCAAAGCCTTTGGCTGAACAGTACGGCCTGCTGATCACACATTTTCCGCATCCGGCAAAGTTGCATACACAAAACAGCTTCATCAGTTGTGCATGGGATACCAGATATTTTTTGTCTGACACTGGATCTTCTCCGCCATCCACTGAATGTTCTCCATCATCCTCGCTGTCTTCGCCGTCATTCTGTATAATGTCATCTTCATTAGGGCTGTAGTCCGACGAAGAAGGCTCTGTCCCTGGAATGCTCTCCCCAGAGCTGGAAGCATCTTCTTCAGGCATTGACACATCAGGTGTTGGACTCGGTGGTGCTTTGGCCATTGCATCTGCAGGTGCCAGTGTGGCGGATCCACCTGCAATGTCCCTGCTGACGCAATATGGATGATCATGACTGAGCAACTGACTGTTGTTAATGTCATCGGTCCCAGTCTGCACACTCACCAAAGTCACAGTTTTACACGGGCATGGTTCCAGTGGTTCCGTCTGTGTGGCCACAGTCACTGACTGCCCACGTTTAGTTGTGTGTGCCTCCAGTACCTGGGAATCATCACTTGCATCATCAGCACCTATGCAGGATGTATCTTCTGTCTGACAGGACAACAATCCTGCAGCAGTATGGATAGCTCGTTTGACCTGAAACAAAACAATATAAATATGTTACAGGTTAAGGTGAACTAGAAATATTCAAAATCATGACTATGATAAGTTGGCCGGAAAAACCCCATCGCCACTATTTACCAATGTGATTATTCCATAATGGTAAAATAAAGAAACTGTTCATAGAAACCTAAGAATTAAAAGAACGTGATCGAGCCACCACAGCCCATCAGAGAGCAAACAATCAGCCTGAGCTCCATGGAGATGCCCTATAATTATGTAGACCTATGTGTATCTCGGCCGTTGGAAAAAAAATAGGAAAATATTTGTTTTTGAAGACTATTTAAGCAAACTCTCAAACTGTTATTACTCAGAGCAAAATATATTATTTATAAAGGATTGTGTTATTATTAAGCACATGTTCAGAAAATACTCAAGCAGGGCTAAGGATGGGCAGTCATGTTGATGAAGTATACTCCTACCAGGCTACCACATGTTTCATTTCATTTCAAACCTTTATTTAGACAGATAGGTCCCTTGAGATCATGGATCTCTTTTACAAGGGAGACCTGCATCAATTTAGTTCCACATGAAACATAAAAAAAACATAAAAACAACAATAGAGGACATCATATTTACATATTCACCAACACTTACAAACACCCATAGTGTCAGAAAGAATCTCGTGCAGACGTGCAGACGTGCCTTAAAAACATTCAGAGAAATAAAATTGCTCAATTTCAATTTGGACTGTAGGCTGTTCCAAGCAAGTGGAGCTGCGCACATAAAAGCTGTCTTACCCAAGACAGTCCTTACTCTTGGTCATGGGCGTCGCAGCCATTATATGAGGGTGGGACAAGTCCCCCCCACTTTTTCAAATGATTAGTTTAGACCCCCCCACTTTTACCATGTGGAAAGTCCGTGAATCGGTCTCTCCACTCGCTGCACTTTGTAGAGCGCTGTGTCAGTGCTTCACTATCAACTCCATTCCACTTGCTTATTGAGAGAATGCCCAAATCAATGAAACTCCGTACCATGTTTTCACTGCTACTTTGAACCAAGGCAGATTCTCACATAGCGCGCGCATGTTCAAGGAGTGTTGCCATAGTTGGACAGCTCAGATCTGTTGTATGAAGCGATGCCGGTAGCGGAGGTAAGGCAGTAAAGGCACACACACCAAATGTTCAGGAAATTGTTAATACAGCGAAAATTAAAGCTGACGATCTCTTGGTTTGATATGTTTTCTCCCCCAGACAACATGGACATAAGAACATTGTTTTCAAAGAAGAGGAAAGTAAGTCTTCAGCTGGTAGCAGTCAGATAACAGTGATGGCGGCGGCGGCAAAAGCGTCTCACTTCTGGAGAGGAGTTTCGTCTTTATGTCATGAGAGAGAGATACAAATACTGAATAGTTTAGATGAGAAAAGGCATCGAAATGCCAGGTTACTAGTATTTATCATGTAAACAGGGAACATGAATAACCGATCTCTCTGTGCTCATGTAAACACCATGATGTACTGTAGAGACGCAGTGTGTTTTACTGGAGCCTCAGTTCGATAAGAGATTATTTTCTGAGTTCTTAGGTACGCTCTCTCAAAATGGTAATGTACATTATGTTTTAATTATACTTCTTATCATTCAGAAGCTTTTTGTGTGTGTTTATGTTTTACTGAGTGCTTATAGGCCATTTCCATCCCAGTATTCAGTTAACTATTTATTTTCTGTGCACATTACATAGATATTCTACCTACTGCTTGGGACTTTGAGTCTTCAAAATGTCCAATGTCACAGACTGGGACTTACTTTAGAGTCAGTTGTATTTACATTCAGTATGACTTGTTATGATTCAATGTGAAAGAGTATACTGCTCAATAAATAATGATCACTTCACCACCTCTCTTGACCTCTAGGCGCTTGAGAGTGAGTCAGAGGCAGAACACAGGGACAGTGGAGAGAGGTCCATTGCTGAGGTGAGTGATGAAAGGGAAATGACAGTTTAGAGTAAATTGTGATGTGGACTCTCATCCCAGAATGTTAAGGAAATCAGTGGGGATATTGAACAGGAAGCATTTCAGTCAAGGGGCATCATATGACCAATATAGACAAAAGAGCAACATTTATTTGAACATTTAAGTCAGTGATACCATTCCTAGGTGAACTTAACATCTGTATGGAGTCAGATCAGTCTCAATATTAATAAATGCTCACAGAAGGATTCACAAATGTATTTTGCGATGTATATATAAATGGCTCTCCACAACAATATCTCTCAATGCACTCACAAATATTTATTGTTGTATATAAATGTACAAAAAATGGGCATTTAAACTGCTTTTTATTAATTCAAAGACGGCTCTGAATTAATAATGAAATATGTTTCCTTTCTTTACTACTGGATGAAATTACAAAATGTACCCATCATTTTCCTCATGCTAGTATAGCCACATAAAAGTATCAAACCACCTGTTAAAATGCACCAGAATACAGGAAATCTATTTTTTTTTCGTGGTGGGGGACCCCCACACCCCCCGTTAAAATTGTCCCCCCCACATTCAGGATGCTTCCTACGCCCATGCTCTTGGTACATCTAACAAGACTACATCCTGCGACCTCAGACAATAGCTGCTTGCAACTTTCTGCTTTACCAGAGAACAGATGTAATACAGGAGTTTGCCCAACATAGCTTTATAAATAAAAGTGTACCAGTGACTGAGCCTCCGTACAGAGAGTGATGGTAAACCTGCCTTGGCATACAGTGCACAGTGATGTGTAAGCGCTTTACAATTTGTGACAAATCTCAGTGCACTGTGATACGCAGCATCCAATTTGCTCAGGTAATTGGCAGGTGCATTCTTATACAACAAATCACCATAGTCCAGCACAGGTAAAAAGCCTGACTAGCCTTTTCCTGGCCTCAAGCGAGAAACAGGACTTGTTTCTGAAAAAGAACCCTAGCCTAACCCTCAGTTTTTTAAGCAGGTTATTGACATGAAGTTTAAAAGAGAGACAATCATCAAGCCAGATACCAAGGTATTTATAACAGGCAACAACTTCAAGTTTTGTTCCTTGCGTAGTTACAATGTCTAAAACAGGCTCTGGTGTCTTTTTTGCTTTTGAAAAGAGCATTACCTTGGTTTTATCCACATGTACCAGTGGTCAGTTGACATATATTCTGTATTATTTTCCAACACCTCATACATCTTGGCAATACCATCCATTGAACACCTAGTCCAGCAATACTAGCCTTTTTAGGGCTGTTTTCGACAGATGAGCGTGTGTATGCCAGTTTAATTAGTTGAGCTAGAGAACACGCCCAATTCTCCATTGTACGTCATAATAATAGCTACCATTTAGTTTGGACGCGATTGCGTTAATTAATAAGGTCACACTGTGTCAGTAAATACATGTGTGAGCTAGTAATCTGGTAGTGCTGGAATATTTACCTCTCTCTCAGTAGCTGAAGCAACTCGTTTGGTGGCTCGAACTTCACGTTTGTTGACACTGTCATTGTCTTGCGCGGCCAACGTGCTGGGACGGTCGGTGTTCCCGACTGCATACGTTGAGAAATCGAATATTGTGGGAACAGATCCTGGCTTCAAATCCGATGTTTTGTATTGAACCAGGCATCCAGACTCATCAAACCTCATTTTGTGGACATAATCGTCATTTTTAAAGTGTTCGCTGCACACACGTGCGTACTGATTCAGCGGCGGATCGGACCGTTTCATGGAAATAACCCATGCTTTGAGCAGCTTCTCATCCTTTAGTGGCAGCCTATGGAAATGTACTTCTTCCTTCTTCGTATAAAATCCATTTGTGCAGCCTGGGGCAATACAATACGCTCCTGACGACGACCGTTTTCTTTTGTTGTAAACTACTGGTGCATTGCACGCCATGTTGTTTGTTATTGAGCTTTGACCCAGGAAGCCGTACCCACACAGTGACGTCACTGGGAAAGTCCCGGAGCTATGGAAGCGCCCATGGTCATTAGGCACGTATTTCAAAAAATAAATGTGCGTATCTCGATCGTTTACATTGGAAATAGACTAGATAAATACATTTCCTAATGGGAATATTGTCGCATGGAAAGCAGTTTGAAAAGTGTTTCCATTTCCCTTTAAGTCTGCTTGAATGATGGATTTATTGTCTGCATTTCCAGGGTCATTGCTGACATTTATGAAAAAGGGAGGCACAAAGGAAGTACCCAGTACCCCACCATCAACCAGCATCACCTCAGACCCAGCAGCAACCAACACTCAGCCAGGCCCATTAACCAGCGGCTCTGGTACAGACCCAGCAGCAACCAACACTCCGCCAGGCCCGTCAACCAGCGGCTCAGGTACAGACCCAGTAGCACCCACCAATACTCTGCCAGGCCCGTCAACCAGCGGCTCAACAGTTGCAGACGCAGCAGCACCCAGCACATTACAAGATCCATCAATCAGTGAGGTATCAAGCACCGTCACTAGTGCACAACCAGTTGATCCTGCTCTTTGGCCAGCACACTTCTCAGATACTGAACGGATAGAATTTGTGCGCCGTGGGCCTTTTAAAGTTGGGTCAAATTTCATTTACCCTAAAAACGATGGAAGAGGCTTTCACCATGGTCTGTCCTATCGTTCACTTGCCAATGGAGAGAAGGTGACAAGAAGTTGGCTTGTTTATTCAAAGCAGAACAACTCTGTATTTTGTTTTGCTTGCAAGCTTTTTAGTGGCAAAGACGTAAAGCTGACTACAGAGGGCTTTGGTGATTGGTGATTAATATTAGCTCTGCTCTCAAGAGTCATGACAACAACCCACATCACACAAAGTCAATGCTAAAATGGAGGGAACTTGAGACACGTCTCAGAAAGAGCAAGACAATTGACCAGCAGGAGCTGACTCTGCTAGAGAGAGAGAGGAGAAGATGGCGAAACGTCCTCACACTTGCCTCCAGAAATATGGCTTTCAGGGGCTCTTCACTACAGCTTTACGAGCTAGATAACGGCAACTTTTTGAAGGAAGTTGAGCTGCTGGCTAGGTTTGATCCTGTCATGGAAAATCACCTTGCAAAAATAAAAGATGAGAACACCCGCACTCACTATCTTGGACAGAGAATACAAAACGAACTGATTCAGATAATTGGTGACAGAGTCCAGGAAACTATTGTCTCCTGTGTGCAAGAGGCCAAATAGTATTCTATTATCCTCGACTGCACCCCAGATGTGAGTCACAAGGAACAGATGTCCATTGTACTGCGCATTGTGGAACTCGAACCCAAGCCGGAGGTTAAGGAGTACTTCCTTGGATTTGTGGTTGTGGAGGAAACTACTGGTCTGAACCTGTCAAATGTGATACTGGACAAACTTGTAGAGCTGCAGATTCCATTTGACAATTGCAGGGGACAGGCCTACGACAATGGGGCAAACATGAAAGGGAAGAACCAATGTGTACAAGCAAGACTGCTCAACAAAAACCCAAGAGCCCTGTTTGTACCTTGTGGAGCCCAAACCATAAATCTTGTAATAGCAGATTCAGCCAAGTCATCTAAAGATGCTGTAGGCTATTTTGGATATGTGCAGAAGCTGTTCAATTTCTTTTCAGGAGCAACACAGCGATGGAGCATCTTGACCAAACATGTCAATGTGACACTAAAGTCCTGGAGTGATGTGAGATGGGAGAGCAGACTTCAGAGTATTGCCGCTGTCAGACATCAGACAAAATAAATCAGAGAAGCTCTCCTTGAGGCAAGGCAAACTGTGAATGACCCAATTGCCAAAGTAGAAGCTCAGGCTCTGGCAGAAGAAGTGGCTTCATACAGGTTTTTGATATGCACAGTGGTATGATTTGACATTCTCACCACCATAAACCAGGTGAATAAGCTGCTGCAGTCCAGTTCAATGCAACTTGACATTGCTGTCAGACTCATTGAAACTGCAAAATCCTCTCTTGCAGCGTACAGACAGTCCGGGTTTACTGATGCTCAGTCAACTGCCAAGGAAATCTGTGAGATCCTCAACATAGAGCCAGAACTCAAGGTGAAGAGGCTGAGGAGTACAAAAAGGCAGTTTGAGTATGAAACTGCAGATGAGCCCTTCAGTGATGCTCTGAAGAAGCTTGAGGTGACATTTTTTTAACACTGTTGTTGACTCTGCTCTCAAATCACTGCAAGAGAGATTTGAGACACTTAGTCAGGTCAAGGAGAAATTTGGAGTGCTGCTTAATTTCATCCAGCTTCAAGGAATGCCCAGGGGTGACTTGCAGAAACACTGCAGCAAGGTAGAGAAGACACTGACTGCAGCAGGAGAGTCTGATATTGATGGTGCAGAGATGGTCTAGGAGATCATCAACCTCCCAAAGCTGCCACTACCAAAATCTGCTCTGGAGATGTTGTAATTTCTCCATGAAAAAGAGTTACAGGAACTGTACCCAAATCTTTGGATTGCCCTCCGCATTGCAGTAACTCTTCCTGTTACAGTTGCGTCTGCTGAGAGAAGCTTTTCAAAACTCAAGCTTATGAAGACATACCTCCGGTCGTCAATGGCACAAGAACGCTTAGGTGGCCTGGCTATCATAAGCATCAACGCACAGTTGGCACAGCAGCTGTCATACGATGACCTTGTTGATGACTTTGCATCCAGGAAATGCAGACGTGTTCACTTGTAAATGCATACTGAAAGACATACATGCACATTGACCTGACTGTATAAATATGTTACTGTGTTGTTAATGATAAAAAAATGTGAAAACTACTTAGTCTCCCAACATTTTTTTTAATCCAAACTACTTGGTGTCCCAACATTTTTTTTGGGGGGGGGGGGGGCCCATCACACAATCTCGCTTGGGGCCTCAAGTTGGCCAGGGGCGGCCCTGAGCGGAACACAACACACACTTCAGGTTAGAATATCACACGTAGCTATTTTAATTACCTCTCAAACTACCTAAACTAGTTATAGATATGTTTAGTTTTACTGTCGGGTCACTCATTACTGGATGCGCGAGCTGCATGATACCGGCATAATAGATTGCCCGATCGGGCAACCAGCAGGTGAGGCTTCATTGCCCGAGCTAAATACTAGATGGCCCCGGGCCATCGGGCAGTCGTTAATGTCGAGCCCTGTCTACAGTGGTGTAGTGGGCGTTGGACGCGGGGGTACGCCGTACCCCCGCTTATTTGGAGCATGATCTTTTTTTTAATAGTCTAATAAATATAAAATCATTGCCAGTCTTATCAGTTGCAAGTGTGTATTCGTTGTAATAATGACAAAAACATAATACATTTCACAGTAATTATAATACAAAATAAAAACGATTTCCCTAAAAAAATATGATTCGTCATCACGCTCGTGACCCCGCGGCGATCTGGGGGTGTGTCAAGTGACTCACACACGGCCAGCTCGCCGCCCGCCGGTTTTGCGGCAGCTCTTTCCCTCAAGAAGACCGCTAACGAAAAAGCTCTATAATGGCAGGCAAACATTTTTTACTTGACTTATTTTCTAAAAAGAATATCATTCACAAGAAGAAAGGGGCTAACAGCACCGAAGCTACAAGTGAAGCTGCTAGTACTACATCATCAGAAGAGCCGCCTAAAGACGTGGATAATGATAATGCTAGCATTAACGTTAACGTTAGCTGCGCTTGCAACGTTCCCCTGGCTAGCTCAAGCTCACCTTTCCCAGAGGTATGAACGGAGGAGATGTGACGGAGGAAACAAGAGGCATACCCATGGATAGACTGCAAAGCTGGGAAACTGGGCTGCAAAGTTTGTTCATCCATTTCAGATTTATCAGTCTTAAACGCAAGGTGTGTGTGTGTGTGTGTGTGTGTGTGTGTGTGTGTGTGTGTGTGTGTGTGTGTGTGTGTGTGTGTGTGTGTGTGAGAAAAGCAGCGCTGTCTGCTTATTTGCAATGTAGGCTAGGCCTAATCAGAATAATTTCAAGTCCAGATTCAATGTTGTTTGCATAAGTAGGCTATATTTTTCGTTTCGTTTATTTAAAGGTAGGTAAGTTTGAGAAACCGACTCGAGATCGCTAGAATTTGAAAATACACGACCGGAGAAAATCTGCCACTTCCTTACAGAGCCCCTCCTCCAACACACACGAACGCACACATGACCAATGAGGGCACGAGATAAGTTTGTGCACAGATGGAAGGCTGTTTTTTAGCCGGGCCGGCTCAAATTATTGGTCGTGCTTTTTACAGCGCCACGGCTTCCACAGATGACATTTTTGTATGGATTTTTTGTCAAAGCACTTAAGATATTCATTGCTATCGGGATGTTAAGAGCATTCCATGGAATATAACAAAAAGTGTATCTCGAGCCGGTTTCTCAAATTTACATACCCCACCTTTAATAAGTTAATTTCAGGACAACTTTGGGAATGAGTTTTAAATAGATTTTGAAAGTGGAGATAGAGAGAGAGAGAGAGAGAGAGAGAGAGAGAGAGAGAGAGAGAGAGAGAGAGAGAGAGAGAGAAGCAGCGTTAGTTGCAATACTGTAGCTCATGTAACTTAGGTATATACATTGTTTATGTAACTTATGTGCCAGTGTGTCCATGGTTTTGAGTCTGTGTGTGTGTTGAGCGCAGCGCCGTCTGCTTTTTGCAGTACAGTAACTAAAGTAGGACTAAGCATACCGGTAGTTTCTGTGGACCTGTCTGCCCGTTTTGTGAGTGCACTGCGCGCGTGCGCACTTGTGTGGCATTGTTTGGGATGACCTAATTAAAATAGCGTCCCCCCATTAAAAAAATCCCCACTACACCACTGCCTGTCTATGAAATGGAATGGAGCCACGGCAGACTTTCCAAAACTGGAATTGGTTCAGAACAACACATGCTGGCTATTGTGTGTTTCACAACATGTTATATGGCACGTCTCTTTATAAGACGTTTTCGTATTTCCCACAATTAGAAGTTGCCAGTATTAAACTGTGTACACCCTGGAGGTTTAGGGCAGGCATCCTCAAAGTCCGGACTCAACCACAACTGTCTCTGGACTCTGAGCAAATTATACTTTTCATATGTATTATCTGTATTATCTGCGTTATCTTTGAGACAACGCAACAAGTCAAAATTCTCCGCTATGTCCACTGCAAACAGCGCTCTGCCTCTGTCTGTCTGTCTGTCTGTGTCTGTCAACGCATTGATCCAATCACATTCAGCATCCCGTCAGCGTTTTTTTCCCCACAGTCTGCGAATCAGAGGCACAGTAGGGCGGGTCTTCGTGGAATGCGGGTGGGAAAAATGTGTGTTTAAAAAAAAAAAAGTCAGAGCGAGAGTTAACAGCTCATCTAGTTGCATCTGTACTATAGCTAGTAGCCTATACCTACCGGGAACTCCGGGGTGGCATGGGGTGGAAACTGCCACCCTAAAAATAGGCCTTGACACCCCAGCTGCCACCCCAGTTGGCAGCTTTGTTTTGAAAAAAAAGTTGTGGCTCATCGGACATTTATGAGAGAACGTCTCTAATGTCCGAGTGCAAGTGAATGCAGCACAAGATGCACGTCATGTAACCCCTCCCCCGGTCCTGGCGCGAGCGTGGACATATGATTGGCGTTCAATTTCATTTGAACGGTACGGCGCAAAACGAGAAGCATTCGGACCCAAGCACTGAAGCCTTCAGTGCTTGGGTCCGAATGCTTCTCGCAAATACCTCATTCCTTCAGTCTGAAGGAATGAGGTATTTGCGGTCTGCAATGACAGAGAAGAGACTGTCAGTTTGGCTGTACTCAGCATTGAATCAAAACGCACTAAAGCTGTTGATCTTAATACGTTTGTGAGGCGTTTTGCTGAACAAAATGTTAATCGCCGCATTCAGCTGTAATAGACATGTCAACTTGATGCTCTGCTCACGGATGAGCATACAAAACTATTAAGATGATGACCTTACGTGTGTAAATTTATTGTTTTCTTTGTGTTGGTCTGCCCCCAAAAAACTGTTTTAAGTCCTGAGAAAGTCAAATAAGACGGTGTGTAAAACTACACTGCCCAGCCAAAAAAAAGTAACCACTTTGATTGAACTAGGCCAGTAGGTAAGGACTTTCTACTGGATAATAACTGAAGTATAAAATAATGCATGACTGAAGTGATGGAGACCATGTTGAAGGCAAACAAAAAGAGGAAATAACAGGTCAAATCAAGCAAATCCCCCTCTCAGATTCCACAGCAACCAGAAGAACATAAATACTGGCTGGTGATTTGATTCATCAGCTTTGTGATGGAATAAAAAATGCACAGTGCATTTCCTTAGCTGTGGGTGAGTCCACTGACACCACTGACAATGCTCAGTTGCTGGTGGTTGTGAGTTTTTATGATGAGGCAAAGGGGGAGTTTGTTGAAGATGTGTTGGGCCTGACGAACCTCAGTGGACACACAAGGGGGCAAGACATTTATAAAGCAATAATGGGAATGCTGAACGAAAGAGGGTGCAGCTGCCTTTATTCATAACTGTGCAGCTCTGCGACTCTGAGGGATCAAGCACAGACACAATAACAATGAAAACTGCTGCATACAGATTATTTTTGTTTTTGCAACCTCGTGTTAAGAATCTTGTTGTAATTGTTTAAAAGTTTGAATGACTGTAATAAACGGACCTTTGTCTTATTGAAACATTTATTTTGGACCTTTAAGATTTGTATTTGAGTACCCCTGGTTTAGGGAATACGAAACACAGTGCTGTTATCAAATTTAAAACATATAATTAATAAATGGGTGAATTAATATACCCACATGACACCTAAGGTCAGAAGAGCTTTATTTAACAGCTGGTCTTATGTCTGTGACCCCTCCTGTTGTTCATTGATAAGACTGAAACATGCACTTTTCAAGGTTCAGAGGCACATTTAGCAAATATGGCAGAAGCCATCGATCATCTTAAGATAAGATATACTTTATTGATCCCAAGTTGGGAAATGTTTTTGTTACAGCAGCATACTACTTTGTTCTACTCCACTACAATTCAGAGGTTAACCTGGTATTTTTACTCCACTACATGTATTTGAGTTACTTACAGTTACAGATTCTGATTAATGATGTGAAATATAAACAACCCTTAAATCAGACTTTAGTTACACCTGAGTCAAATTCAGGGAAGGTGATTGTCAAGTGCCAAAATAAACTATGCAATATATTGGACGTTAAGTACTTTGTCAGACTTCATATTTATCTGTGGATAACCCCAACGTTTTTTTCTTATTCAAAAGAAGACCTTAACTCAAAGTATTCTTTAATGTTTGAATAAAGCCTTATTAGTTTGTCTGTTTTCCACATCCTCCTGTTAATATCTTTGGACGTCCTGCACTAAACTGTTTTATTGTAGAGATCACTACAGTATCTTCTTGATATTTTCTATTCTATATTTCTATCATGCCTTCTACCTTCCCCCAATTGTGTATGTAGGCTACTCTTAATATTTAAATATTTTCATCACATAAAACTTATTCAACAACAAAATTCAATAACGTGCTTTAACCACTAGGCAGCGCGGGTTAAAAAAAACAGTGGTGTAGTTAATAAAACATATGTCAAACATAATAGAGTGGCGAAGTCCCTCCCCTTCCGGTGGACCTCCATGGGACCTTATTTCGAAAAAATTATGTATTGAAGTCAATGAAGAGAGAAAGATTATCTTTCGATCCCGTTTGAATTGTGCCACAAATTACACATATGATGTTTGTCAATTTAAAAGATAATTTTACAAGTCAAAAAAAAAAAGATTTGTCGTAAAACTGTGAAGTAACACATTTGTTTGTGTGAAACGCTCAATGAACTACATCTCTGGTCTCGCAGAACAACACACGTCACCAAGATGGCCGTCACTACTGTCTTGTCAACAAAAGGATTGACTACCCTCACTATCACCACAATGAAACACGTCCAGAAGAATGTCATGCAAAGCTGCCTGCTGCCTTCCTTTGATTCTCTCTGAACTGCCTGGTGTTTTTAATGTTTAATGTCAACCATTTGTGCAGATAGCATGAAGTAGAAAAGATCGGCGATCGCCGATGCTAGCATTAGCATTTCTCCCCCGGGCTTAAATTGTGTATTATAGAATGATCACACCGGTGACAATACTCTTCAAAGGGTTCACGAAATATGACTACTACTCTTACTGTTTAACATGTTGGGTTACTTAATGTTACTTCATATTAAGGCTAATAAAAATGGCAAGGCTGTAATGCTAACTAACGTGCTAGCTACTAGCTAGGTAGCTAACTTGATCCAGCCACTCCTGGTCCTTTCATCAGACGGGAAGCGAAAGAATGAGCAAGACCCATTGCTGGTATGATAACAACCTGGTACTAAGCACACAGGCATCTTGTTAAAGTATTGAAGTCAATGAAGAGAGAAAGATTATCTTTCGATCCCGTTTGAATTGTGCCACAAATTACACATATGATGTTTGTCAATTTAAAAGATAATTTTACAAGTCAAAAAAAAAAAGATTTGTCGTAAAACTGTGAAGTAACACATTTGTTTATGTGAAACGCTCAATGAACTACATCTCTGGTCTCGCAGAACAACACACGTCACCAAGATGGCCGTCACTACTGTCTTGTCAACAAAAGGATTGACTACCCTCACTATCACCACAATGAAACACGTCCAGAAGAATGTCATGCAAAGCTGCCTGCTGCCTTCCTTTGATTCTCTCTGAACTGCCTGGTGTTTTTAATGTTTAATGTCAACCATTTGTGCAGATAGCATGAAGTAGAAAAGATCGGCGATCGCCGATGCTAGCATTAGCATTTCTCCCCCGGGCTTAAATTGTGTATTATAGAATGATCACACCGGTGACAATACTCTTCAAAGGGTTCACGAAATATGACTACTACTCTTACTGTCTCAGAATCGAAAGAGAAAAACCTAGGGGAAAAACACAAAAGCATTGTACACAATTTAAACCAATAAATGTTGTATAATTAACAAGGATAAACTGATGTGTTTTAGTGGATGAGTTCTGCAGATATCACTGTTACATCATTTGATCATTGGTTTTATTATGAAAACGTCGAGACCGGAAATACTGTTTTCAACCCGTAACTTTACATGGAGGCTGCCGCCACCTCAAATCATCTTCGTAATATCTATCAAACTATAGATCCTACATATCGACTGGACGTGGATTCTAAAAGTACAATATACACTTCTCGCTAGAAATCTAATCAAAAAGCGTTTTAATGGCCAAACTATCCTACAATTAATGAATTTTACAGAGAGGGTTATTTGTGAATAAACGACCATCTGTAACGTTTGCATTCAACGGGAGCACTAGAGGGCGAAAACTTTAAAACGTAATTATAGGACGTATTAAGCGCTTGAACAAACAACATATTTGGTCGTAATAAGGGCCTGAACAATCAGCCCATTTGGTCGTATGAGTTGGAGGACTTGTTGGTGAAGTGATGCTTGCTATTTCTTGTCGTTGTAAAAGTGATTTCTTTTTGGTTGTTTTGTACAAAAGAATGATTTGTTTAAAAGAATGAATCCAATATCACGGATGCTGATGACGATGACCTAAACTTGTATTTTCATGAACAATGTACGCTGGGGGGGTAGGACCAGAAACGATTTTAAGCTTCTTCTTGCCCCTTTTGAACATGATAGAAACTTTGAGAATACATTTTTTTTTATACCTTGAACCTTGAATTATTATTATTGTTTGTTTTGTTTCAATAAATTGACTAATACAATTTAGGAGCCGCTGTTTTGGTGATGGTGTTTGTGTGATGAGTCCATGTCAGGTCCTCAGTGATGTGGACACAGAGGAACCTGAAGCTGCTGACTCTCTCCACCGTAGTCCCATTGAGGGCGATGGGGGCGTGTCCCTCTCTCTGCTGCTTCCTGTAGTCCACAATCAGCTCCTTGGTTTTGCTGACGTTGAGATGGAGGTTGTTATCCTGGCACCAAGATATCAGGTTTTTGACCTCCTCTCTGTACGCCGTCTCGTCGCTGTCGGTGATAAGGCCGATGACGGTCGTGTCAGCGAACTTCACGAAATCTAAGTCCATTTACATGTAAAACACAAAGAAAACATGTCATTTTACTTTGCAAAAGCCCAAGTTTACATTAACTGTCTGATGTTTTGTAGAAAAAATTCACAAATATTTATATTTATATATACAATATATTATTGAAAAGAATAATAGACATCACAAAAATAAAAACAATAAATAAAATATATTTTAAGTAATAATAAAGCAGAATAGACCGGCAATGAAACATTTCAACATTTAACAATAGCCAAAAAAATTCCAACATTTTGTTCAAAAGATACCAATTATAAACACTCAAGAAATCTACCAGTTATGTGTGTGCGTGTGTACATGACAATGTGTGTGTGTTTCTACTCTCCATTCAAAGTGAGCGACGTTTGTAATTAATGAATGCACCTTTATCGAGTGCTGTTTTTGTTTTTATTCCTTCCTCTCCACTTTAGTCCCCTTGTCCGGATTGATCTTGAATAGGCACCTGTTAAGACACAAGTACACTTACATTTAGTGTTTAATTATAAATGCTGTGGATGATACAGCCATTAATTGGCTTTACAGTTATACAGTTTGAAGTCAAAGGGCAATGCTACTCTTAAATGTACTTTTCATGAACTGTTATGATCATATCTGTACATTTAAAGCATTGGTTTGAATAGAGTTGTGTTCTATAAAGTCGTCACTTGGCATCACTATCACACTGGACAGTATCGCAGCAGGTCTGTAAACAGGAGCAAGCGGTCACTTGAAGATCATTTGAATGTGAGTAGCTACGAGTGCCATCTTGAGAGGTTTGTGTGTAACTGGGGCAGATGAGGTGCGTGTCAGCAGCAGAGTGAGCGGTGTAAAAGCATCGTAGTTAACCCGAAATAAGTTTGAATTTGTTTGTTCACTGCAATAATATCAGGTTCCGGTGCCCATCCCATTTCGATGCAAGAAATAGTTGCGTCTTCCTCATCAGATTCCATTGTCATCAGGTTCTGACACTCACGCTAAGCCTCTACTTGGTGGTACAAGTACAAGATTCTAATTGTGTCTAACTGTGTCCTTTTGTGTCATTCTATAGTCCATTTCCTGTTGTTTGTCTTGTCTTACCCCGGCTGATACTTCACTAAATCCACTGTTTTAATTGTTCCCTATATATGCCCTGTAAGGTGTCCTTGGGTGTTATGAAAGGCGCCCCCCAAAATAAAGGTATTATTATTATTATTATGATACTTGTGTGTTTCTCTGTTATAGACCACACACATACACTAAACCTGCTCCATGGCTGCATTACTGTGCTGTTGTGTTGATATTAATAAGTTAACTACCAAGAATCTTGTGTGTTCTTACCGACACCCCAAAGTGTAAGTCACTCCGAGTGAAACCTTCCCCTATACAGTCCTACCTGAATCCCTATTCAATAGGACTCCTTACAAACAATTCCTTTTTCCAAATAACTGAATTGGTTTTCTTTTGTTGTCGACAAAAGGCCCTCTTTCCGTCATTTTCATTGAGCTGAAGTAAACATACCACTGATTGGCTAAGAGTGAGTTTGGGCTTTTAGGGAGGTGCCAAAGCACACCAGAGGCCTGTACGACGAAGCAGGATTTCGCTTAGCGGGCTAACTTCAGGGAAAACTCTGGCTTTCCGGTCCTACGACGCTGGTTCTCTTTTTAGCGGGCTAGTTCTCCATGGTAACTTATGCTGTGCGGCTAACCTGGTCCGGAGCAGGTTAGGTTGCAGGCTAAGAGATCAACTCAGTGAAAGCACCGCCTGCTGACCAATCAGAGCTCAGTGTGCGGAGTTTAAAGTTATCAAGTCATATTACAGGAGAAAGGAAATACAGAAAATCTGCCATTGCAGGAAAGACGGCCGGCAAAAATCAACTGACTGTGTGAACGTGAACATGAATAGAATATCACCTCCATCTTCAGAGCAATCTGACTATTATAACATTAGCGTTAATAAAGCTTAAATATCTGCCACAACATACACTGAACAAAAATATAAATGCAACACTTTTGTTTTTGCTCTCATTTTTCATGAGATGAACTCAAAGATCTAAAACATTTTCTATATACACAAAATAACCATTTCTCTCAAATATTGTTCACAAATCTGAAAAAATCTGTGATAGTGAGCACTTCTCCTTTGCCGAGATAATCCATCCCACCTCACAGGTGTGGCATATCAAGATGCTGATTAGACAGCATTATTATTGCACAGGTGTGCCTTAGGCTGGCCACAATAAAAGGCCACTCTGAAACGTGCAGTTTTGCTTTATTGGGGGGGTCTGGGGGGGTCCGAAAACCAGTCAGTATCTGGTGTTACCACCATTAGCCTCACGCAGTGCAACACATCTCTTTCGCATAGAGTTGATCAGGTTGTTGATTGTGGCCTGTGGAATGTTGGTCCACTCCTCTTCAATGGCTGTGCCAAGTTGCTGGATATTGGCAGGAACTGGAACACGCTGTCGTATACGCCGATCCAGAGCATCCCAAACATGCTCAATGGGTGACATGTCCGGTGAGTATGCTGGCCATGCAAGAACTGGGATGTATTCAGCCTCCAGGAATTATGTACAGATCCTTGCAACATGGGGCCGTGCATTATCATGCTGCAACATGAGGTGATGGTCATGGATTAATGGCACAACAATGGGCCTCAGGATCTCGTCACGGTATCTCTGTGCATTCACAATGCCATCAATAAAATGCACCTGTGTTCGTCGTCCATAACATACGCCTGCCCATACCATAACCCCACCACCACCATGGGCCACTCGATTCACAACATTGACATCAGAAAACCGCTCACCCACACGATGCCACACACGCTGTCTGCCATCTGCCCTGAACAGTGAAAACCGGGATTCATCCGTGAAGAGAACACCTCTCCAACGTGCCAGACGCCATCGAATGTGAGCATTTGCCCACTCAAGTCGGTGACGAAGACGAACCGGAGTCAGGTCGAGACCCCGATGAGGACGACGAGCATGCAGATGAGCTTCCCTGAGACGGTTTCTGACAGTTTGTGCAGACATTCTTTGGTTATGCAAACCGATTGTTGCAGCAGCTGTCCGAGTGGCTGGTCTCAGACGATCTTGGAGGTGAACATGCTGGATGTGGAGGTCCTGGGCTGGTGTGGTTACACGTGGTCTGCGGTTGTGTGGCCGGTTGGATGTACTGCCAAATTCTCTGAAACGCCTATGGAGACGGCTTATGGTAGAGAAATGAACATTCAATTCACGGGCAACAGCTCTGGTGGACATTCCTGCTGTCAGCATGCCAATTGCACGCTCCCTCAAAACTTGCGACATCTGTGGCATTGTGATGTGTGATAAAACTGAACATTTTAGAGTGGCCTTTTATTGTGGCCAGCCTAAGGCACACCTGTGCAATAATCATGCTGTCTAATCAGCATCTTGATATGCCACACCTGTGAGGTGGGATGGATTATCTCGGCAAAGGAGAAGTGCTCACTATCACAGATTTTTTCAGATTTGTGAACAATATTTGAGATAAATGGTTATTTTGTGTATATAGAAAATGTTTTAGATCTTTGAGTTCATCTCATGAAAAATGGGAGCAAAAACAAAAGTGTTGCATTTATATTTTTGTTCACTGTAAGTACACTGAGTGCAGACGTCGATGTGTCCCATTATCATTCACATCACTTCATAATGTATCATATATTTCCTTATCTGAGTCAGCTGAGCCGTATCTGGCCATGCAACACTCACAGTGTCACATACT
Source organism: Pogonophryne albipinna (assembly GCA_028583405.1). Lineage (NCBI taxonomy): Eukaryota > Metazoa > Chordata > Actinopteri > Perciformes > Artedidraconidae > Pogonophryne > Pogonophryne albipinna. The sequence continues at coordinate 987,509 of CM053245.1, read as the reverse complement.
GTATGCAGAAGTATTATTTTAAGCAACACATTAAGTTGAGGAAACACTCGAGTCAAATGTAATTAAAGTCAGATCGTGTTTTAGACGGGGCAGTGATATCATAAACCTGTTCATGTACGCCAGTGATCACCAACTGGCGGCCCGCGGGCCACATCCGGCCCGCCAGACATTCTCATCCGGCCCGCACGACGGGGGTGACTGTGGCGTTGGCGGAGTGGTTACTGCATTCGCCTCCCACCCATTTGTTTTTTTACAACGTCTCGTGAGTAAGGTGCAGTACCGGAGTCCAACAGAGAGGCAGCAGCTGCGGGTCAGTAGACTGCGTACTGCGAAACCTTCCCTGCCTTGAACAAGAATTGATCCTTCGTTGTGAAGAGTCTGGTTAATGCGCTCCGCACCACAGCAGTAGCCCCGCTGCGACAGAGTCCAACAGAGAGGCAGGAGCTGCGGGACAGTAGCCTAGAAGCAGGGTTGGGTTGTAACGGAATATATGTAACGGCGTTACGTAATCAGAATACAAAAATCAAGTAGGCTAACTGTATTCAGCTGACGTTACATTTGAAAAACGAGTAATCTGATTACAGTTACTTTCGTAAACCTGAAGTGAATACATTTTGGAATACTTATTGGAATTATTGGTGGAAAAGTTTCCTCACAAAATGTAATATTCATTACCGGCATAACTGTGTGCACACTGCACAGCGCTGCAGCATGTCTGTGAGCGAGAGAGAGAGATGCAGAGTGTCTGTGAGGCCCCGCCCCCGCACGCAGATGAGAGAGAGAGATCTCTTTTAAACTATATTGAAAGTTAGAAACGGAGATGGTTAGATAAAATGTGCAAGATAACGTTTATGTAGCATTTCTTTATTGTCGAGATGATGACATTTATAACGGGATCAAATCAAAGTGAATGGCCTGCTGCTGCTGAATGCATGGGGCAAGTGACTGGAAAAAGTTTTAAAAGTTATTACATCGTTTCAGATAATAACAATAAATAATAATGATAATTCATTCTATTTAGGGGCGCCTTTCAAAGCACCCAAGGACACCTTACAATTCATAACATATTCTAAGGAAAGGTTTTAAGACAGTACAAAGAATGCAGTCTGGGTGATGTTTTTTATGTGGGGTGCAGATGAGAGAGCTGTCCAGAATGACACCAAGATGTTGTGTTTGAGTTCTTGATAAGCCATTAAACCAGTAAAATAAGTGTCTCCTGTTCACCAAAACATACCCATCTGTTATGGAAAAAGAAAGTATTCCAAAAGTATTCTAAAAGTAATCTGAATACATTTTTAAGACACGTAACTGTAACTGTATTCTGATTACTTTCAGAGCATGTATTCAGTAACTGATTACATTTACAAAGTAACCCTCCCAACCCTGCCTAGAAGTGATCCTTCGTTAGCGTGAAGAGTCTGCTAAGCTTTATGCGGTCCACAATACCTGAGCGTGCTCCACTAGCACCCCCTCCCCCCCACTTCAAAATTCTGGGCTATATAAAAATCGCTGGCCCGCGATAGTGTCTATTGGATACATTTTGGCCCTTGGACAAATGTAGTTGGTGATCCCTGATGTACGCATTCAAACACTTTTTCTGTCACCAGCTGTATTCACCTTGCAGGTGCAGCTATGTGACTTTGATCCTGGATAAAGTGTTTAAGTCATGGATGTTTAAAGTTTAACTTCTTCATATTTGACTAATATTATAGTTGACTTTTCATTCAGGAAGTATGATACTGCGCTGTCAGTGCGCTTCTCCATGTTTGTGATTGGTCGAATGCTCCAAATACCACCCCTTTCATGTGAACGCGCACCTAACTAGATAGGACACGGCTGGCTTGAGCGATCCACTTGATAACCAGCGTCGTAGTACAGTTTAGCGAGAGCGCGTATGTTTTGGATTAGGCCAACCGGCTAACTCAAACATATCCAGGTTAGGAAAATCCAGCTTCGTAGTACAGGCCTCTGGAGCACTTATCGTGTGTCAGGAATGTGCACAATCCTCTACTCTGTGGTTTAAGATGGAATGACTTAATAATCACAATTCAAGTCTTACCTCTGCAAGAACTCCAGGGTAGCTCCCAGTTCTGACCGATAACTGATGTTGAGGCAGTAATATGCTGCAAACATCAGCATCAGGGCGTCAACAACATTCAGGACACTGCCACTGATGATGGTCTGGTCCTCTGCTATCATGTAGTATCCAGCTGTCAGGGGAGAACTCCCTTAAGGTATACAACAAAGGAAAAAGTCTCAAAAAAATGATAAATCCCAAAGATATTTGGTGCTGATTTTTTTTTTTTTTTTTTACTGGTGATCACGTGGCCAATTGTATTTTAGGAATTATCAGCTCCTGCAGCTTTCTTTTCTTTCTTAAAGTGGACCTATCATGCTATATTTGAATAATATATTGTAGGGCCATCCCTATATAAAACATGTCTGTGAAGTTTTTTTTTCAAAATACCAAACCGATCATGCATTTGAGCCATGCCTCATTTCGCTCTATTTGCTCTATTCCAGCCCTGTCTTCACAAGGGCTGATTCTGTGGCAAATGAGCTGCAGCTGACCACGCCCCTCTACAAAGGAGGGGGGCGAGGCACGAGCGTCATGTTACCATGCTGTTACCATGCCACGGCACCCTCTCAGTCCCCTGATAGGTGGAGAGTTGTCCATATAGGCGGAGCTCCTTGTTTCTGACGTCAGAGATAATTCAAATCTGTATCAGTCTGTATCAGATCCGTTGCAGCCCCGTTTTTAGAGATTTGGGTATGGAGGAAAAGAGAGAGGGTTGTGTTTTCTGACACTTGGTGAGTTCCCTGACACACCGGGGACACATATTCATGTATAAAAGACGTACAAAAGTGCATTTTGCATGATAGGTCCCCTTTAAGTGTTTCCTAATGTTAACAGTGTAGAAAATGTCACATCATAAAGGGATAGTTTGGGTGTTTAAAGTGGGGTTGTATAAGGTACTTATCCATAGTCAGTGTATTACCTGGGGTGGTGGGAAGGGAGGAAATCAGCAGGAGTTGTAGTCGCCTATGAGTATTAGAATTTAGACGAACAAAGGCATAGAAAAACCATGAAATATGTACTGACACAAAGCTACAACCCTCGATTTTGTAAGTAGTAGTAGTAAATACATAGGTATATACAACATACAACAATACGCATAGTGCAATTAGCAGTACCAGTAATGAAATAACTGAATAAATAACTAAGCTGAATAAAGTGACATGTGAAAAGTATAATTATAGTGAAATGAAATGACAGTGTGTTCCTCACCACTCAACCCTGTCTCCTAAAAATTACGTTCCCACAGAACTAAACTGCATTCTCAATTACGTTTAGCTAGAAACGTATTTTCTCCCACGTTACGTTCGTTTTGAACGTATCTCAAATACATTTATTTTCTACATATCTTCTAGAAACATATTTTCTCCCACGTTACGTTTATTATGAACGTATCTTAAATACGTTTATTTTCTACATATCTTTGCCATTTGTTGTCTTGCTTATAATAATGATAACAGTCATTTATAAATATAATTTTAGAGCACACATTTGAAATCAGTAGGTGAGGCTGTAATTTCTCCAGCTGTTACTCTCATCAGAGAGGCAGAAAATAATAGTTTTAACATGCCAAAAAGCTGCTGTGTCGTTTATTGCACCTCAAACATTAAAACAAATCCAGAGTTACGTGTTTCTGTACTTCCTCTAAGAAGAAAGGACAGTAACAGAAGATCTCTGTGCCTTCAGGCTTAATCGCCGTTCAAATGACAGCATTGGTTTCCCCAAAAGTGGGCGGGGCTGTAAAGTGACTTAGATTTTACTCTCATCTATGATTCAAAACCATTCTATTTATTCTAACGTAAATTACATGCCAGTGTTTTATCTTTTTATTTATTTGTTTTTATTTTAAATCGTATAATGTCGGACTTTTTTTCCCGTCTGTGAGGAAAAGAAATGGGGCTTAGAGCCTCAAAATACTGAAATCTGTAATTTTGAAAATCTTTTTTTCCTTCTAATTTGTTATTCTTTTCTAAATAACACACTGTTATTTACTCAACAATAACACACAATTATCCTTGTTTTTATTTATTCGTTTAATTCTATAATCTTGGGCTTTTTAGCCGTAAATAAAGTCACCGGAAACAGACGTAGGCCTATAAGGGACATTTCGAGCGATACACACCACAAACCCACTGAACAGATTACCCAAGATCCTCAGCTTGAAGCTCGTTGATTGGATGTTTTAGCTGCAATGCATGTTGGGATATGATGTTAATGCGATATGATATCCGAAAACATTTAAAAAAATAAAAATAATACTTTATTCCGAGTGTTCTTGCTTTTCTCTTTGGAAGTCATCACATAACGGCATTGTAATACACGGTTCGGCTGCATTAAATATTACACATCTGCTGTAGTTCTTTAATTATAGAGCCCTGATGAGAAGACTTCTGGACAAACAGGAGAACTACCGCCAAAACTGAATATGTGACGTGAATCATAAATATATCAACAATTAAACAACATCTTGCATTTCTTTTCACAAAATACGTCTCCTTGCAGTATCAATAGTCAGAGATGTTCACAAGTCTTTTTTTGCAAGTCCAAGTCAAGTCTCAAGTCTTTGGTCACGAGTCCAAGTCAAGTCTCAAGTCTTTGTGGGGTGAGACTTGATCAAGTCTCAAGTCTTTGGTCACGAGTCCAAGTCAAGTCTCAAGTCTCTAAAAAATAAAAGTCTCATGTCTCTTCTGGTTGTAATAAGCCTTCTATTGTCTGCTGCTATCCAGTCTGTTAAGAACACTGCACAGCTATATCTAAGAAATTCAAAGCATTTACTGTATTATTATCACTCCTATATCTATTAGCATACAGTATCAGTACTGATTAGTTGTTTGTTATATGATCACTTTAAACAGGCTATTGCAATGCAATATGAGGACACTTTAGCTAAATGCAAACAATTTATAAGCAAAACACTTCAGAATCAGAAATCAGTATCACAAATACTTTATTAATCCCCCGCAGGGAAACTGTGTTAAAAGTATTTAAAAGTAAACATTTGTTCTGTGCCATTTGCAACTAAAAAACTATTGCTGCAATATTATCTGAAATATAGTGAACTGGTGATATTAAAACATGACCTGTTCCAAAAGAGATATCTACCATTAACACCATTTACCAGCCAAATGCTGGTAAATCATCAAGTGGCTGGTTCTGTATGTTGCACGCACCAGCCAAAAATAACAATGGCAATCTATTGAGTGGCTGGTAACATTTCAACATTCACTAGGCTAGCCATTTGGCCAGTGGACAAAAATGTTAAAATTTGACCTCTGCAACCGTATTGTTTAATTACACTGGGTCTCTAATTACATCTTTTAAGTCTACTATAAATAAACATATTCCTCTGTCCTCTCACTCAAACCCAGTGTAATGGTAACCTGATAAACCTGTAACATTAACGTTACGTGGTCAACAATAAACCTGTAACCTGCCTATAAACCGACAGATGTATTTATGTATGTAACTATGTATTTTTCTACGTTTAACGTTAGCCAGTAGATGGTGGCAGCGGAACGTAATGATTAACGTTACCGACCTTTTTTATGTCATGTCAAGAGTTGGATGTCAACGCCACTCAACGCAAACAAGTGTGACAAGCAAACATTCACTCATCTTTTCAAATATTCAGTTACAAAGCTAGTAGCAAGCTAAGTTAACATTACATAGCTGATGCTGAGCTAAACATGTTTGCTAACCGTCCATATGCGTTCATGTGACTGACCTCTCCGGGTGAGTTTTCAAGTGCCTGATGAAATTTGACGTTGTTGCACCAGCATCCTTGATTTTAATATTGCAGACTTTGCAGTGTGCGCTCCTTTTGTTGGTGCCGCCGGCGTTTTGTTCGAAGTTTTTATAGTTGAACCGAATTACAAGCGGTACAGCTGCAGGTGGTCGCCATGGTGTTACCATGATGTTAATGTTAATGTTAAAGGTGGAGTAGGTAAGTTTGAGAAACCGGCTCGAGATACACTTTTTGTTATATTCCATGGAATGCTCTTAACATCCCGATAGCCGGCCCGGCTAAAATAACTGGATGGCCTACCTGCCTGTCAGCCTCCCATCGGGGCACAAACTTATCTCGTGCCCTCATTGGTCGTGTGTGTTGGAGGAGGGGCTCTGTGAGGAAGTGGCAGATTTTCTCCGGTTGTGTATTTTCAAATTCTAGCGATCTCGAGCCGGTTTCTCAGACTTATCTACCCCACCTTTAACACGCCAAAAATAGAAAACACAATGATTGTTCACGAGTCCCAAAACACGAGTCCAAGTCGAGTCCGAAGTCTTTTGAGCAGGAGTCCAAGTCAAGTCTGAAGTCTCTGTGTGTGCGACTTAAGTGCGACTCGAGTCCGAGTCACAAACTCGAGTCCCCATCTCTGTCAATAGTAATTCGGCTGACTTTTATATTTGATCCAATTGGTAGATAGGTTACATTTACACCATAACGGTGCACAGCTGATAGAAAAGGACTTGTAGTTTTTAAAGATATTACTGATTTTCTTTGAATGTAAGAATGTAAATACTGAGTTGAGAGAATAGTCAGGGGATTTGGGTGATGGGAGACACATCTATGGAATCACAATTTCAATAGCTTACCATTAAATGACGGATATGCCTTTCTGTCCGTGATGTTTTACAAATCAGATATTAATGTGAAGAAGTAAAACATGAGAAATAGTATTGCAATATCCTGTAAAATTATGTAAAAACACGAATAAAACTACACATCTTCAGATGTTATACACAAGTGTCCTACACTAATAATAAAAAGTTATTATTAGTATGCTGTGTGTACCTTGTGTGCACCGCCTAGTGGTTAAAGCACGTTATTGAATTATTTTTGTTGAATAATGTTATTTTTGTTGAATAATGTTATTTGATGAAAAAAATATTAAGAGTACATACTTTCATAGGGGGAAAGTAGAAGGTCAATGATAGAAATATAGAATATAAAAAATCAAGAAGATACTATAAGTGATCTCTACAATAAAACAGTTTAGTGCTGGATGTACAAAGATATTAATAGGAGGATGTGCAAAACAGACAAACTAATTAACATTTATTAACACGTTAAAGAATACTTTAGGTTAAGGTCTGTCACGGCTGGAGGGCAAGGTACACAGGACCCAAATACAGAATATCCAAATTCAAAATACTTTTGTTGCAAAACTAGCAACAAAGTCAAACTAAGGCAAGGCAAAAACACAAAAATCCCTCTGAACAAAAACCCTTCCAACAACATCAATAATCCCACAAAGACAGACAGAAAAACCAGAACTTAAATGCACCCAAACTAATCAACTGAACAGGACACAGGTGAGGGGGGAGGAGACAACACAGGGCACCAGGTGCACACAATCAGCAGTAACAGAAAAGACGGGAGGGGGAACACAGAGACAATAAACCAAAGACAGAACTAGACATGACAAAAACACAACACAGACAGATCGTGACAAGGTCTTCTTTCAAATAAGAAAAAAGCTTTGGGGGTATCTATCTACAGATAAATATTAAGCCTGACAAAGTACTTAATGTCTAATGTATTGCTTTCCTGCAATGTTAACTATGTTGAAGCACTTATTTTAACTGATATTATACACATCAATTCTGTATGTAGATAGTATAAGAAATGTGCAGAATATGACAGTTTAATGGTGGAGGTACACACATATTGATAGATGTCTTCTAATGCACTGTTGAGGAACCGGTGACCCAAGATTTTCATTCATTGCATAACTACACCGTAATTGTGTATATGATATGTCAATAAACCTTAGAAAATCTTGAAATCTTGAAAGGGATGTGCAAAATAGCCATTATATACAGTTTTTAATTAACTATTAGTACAGAATAACGAGTAATGAATATACTTTATAGAGATCTGCAGATAAATGTTTAGTCTTCTCAAGCACCAACTATCAAATATCTCTCCTGATTGTTGGCACTTGACAATCACCTTTCCTGAATTTTACTCAGGTGTAACTAAAGTCTGATTTAAGGGTTGTTTATATTTCACATCATTAATCAGAATCTGCAGAGTTACTAAAGTAAATGTAGTGGAGTAAAAATACCAGGTTAACCTCTGAATTGTAGTGGAGTAGAATTACAAAGTAACAATGAACTGTCATGTGGGTATATATTAATGCTGCCCATTATGGATACAAGCGATTTTCACCCATTTAGTAATTACATGTTTTAAATGTGTACACACCAATGTGTTTCCTATCGCCTAAACCTCCAGGGCTGTACCCAGTTTAATACTGTCAACTTCTAATTTTGGGGAAAACGTCTTTTAAAACTACAAATCCCAGTAGAGACGTGCCATAGAGAGCATGTTGCGAAACACAATAGCCAGCATGTGTAGTTCTGGGGGGGCGTTCGAGTCCAGTTTTGAATAGTCTGCCGTGGTTTCGTTCCATTTCAAAGAGCTTGACGCTCGGTGTAACCTTGGCGCATTGCCACTCCAACATCCAGTCCCAGAGTTTGAAGATTAATCACGGGGTTTGTCAACGGGACTGTAGTCCCAAACAATAGCTGGGGATTATGGGTAGTGTAGTGTCTTCGGCAATCCTAAACTGATTTTTTTTCCGGATATCATATCGCATTAACAACATCACATCTGGCGTCACAGAGATCTTCTGTTACTGTCCTTTCTTCTTAGAGGAAGTACAGAAACACGTAACTCTGGATTTGTTTTAATGTTTGAGGTGCAATAAACGACACAGCAGCTTTTTGGCATGTTAAAACTATTATTATTACTCTGCCTCGAGAGTAATAGCTGGCGAAATTACAGCCTTGTCTTCTGATTTCAAATGTGTGCTCTAAAATGATATTTATAAATGACTATTATCATTATTATAAGCAAGACAATAAATGGCAAAGATATGTAGAAAATAAACGTATTTAAGATACGTTCATAAGAAACGTAGCGTGGGAGAAAATATGTTTCTAGAAGATATGTAGAAAATAAACGTATTTGAGATACGTTCATAACGAACGTAACGTGGGAGAAAATACGTTTCTAGCTAAACGTAATTGAGAATGCAGTTTAGTTCTGTGGGAACGTAATTTTAGGAGACAGGGTTGCACCACTGCTATCCGGTTACTCAGTCCTAGTGTCTTCTTGTGGGTCTGATTCCTCACCACGGCCATCTGGTTCCTCTGTCCTAGTGTCTATTGGGTCTGATTCAAGATTCAAGAAACGTTATTTTTCCCGAGGGAGATGAAGGTGCAACAGTTGAATACAGGAGAAGAAATGTAGCCTACACTAAATATAAACTAAATGTATTAACACATTTACAGTAAATACGTAGGTATATACAATATACAACAATTGACAGTAATAAAATAACTGAATAAATAACTAAGCTGAATAGTGAATAAAGTGACATGTGAAAAGTAAAATGACAAGTGCGTTCCTCACCACTGCTATCTGTTTCCTCTGTCCTGGTGTCTTTTGGGTCTCCTCACTACTGACGTCTGCCTCTCGGCATGGGCCCTCTCTCCTTATTTCATCTGCCTCAGTCACCACAGCTATCTGGCTCCTCTGTCCTCTTGACTTGTGGTTCTGCAGGCTTTGTTCGACCTAGGAATTTCAACAATGCTCCTGTAAAATATATAGTTATAGTATTATGTGTCAACATTAAAATAACATACATTGGAGAGCAAAATGTGACATTCCATTGACTGTAGGCTACATAATATACACACAATTGTCAGCAGGGGCAATAACAACTAACATTTGAACTAACTTGAATGCATTACTCCACAACACATAGCCTAACTAATGTTAGCCTACATAGTTACTAACATCAGAAGACATAGACTAACTGTGGTTATATTACTTAACTAGCTAGCTACAGCAACAGAAAATAATTTCATTCATCTTCACCAGTCACAAAATGTCCGATAGCCGCAATGCTAATTTCCGCTATGTTAAACTCCATTGACTTATGCTAAATATATTAGCGATCTAAAAGTCCGCTATTTTTGGATGTTTTGGGTCGACTTCAGTTGACTGTAACATCGAAAATCTTACCAAATTGGATGTTCACAAAGCTGCGGACCGGTTATACACTGCATAATATAACAAGGGAACTAACATAGCTAATTTAGCTAACGTTAGCTAATTTAGCTGTTGTAGTGCCGAGAGACGTGACCTACGGATTAAGCAACAGTATTTTCCTCTCGTTTCTTCTAAATGTTCCGTTTCGAAGCACCTGATGAATGCTTTCTCTTTGACGGCGCCATAATCCCATTATCAACAGACAGAGGCAACGCACTTGCATTTGAATCTGCCAATCAGATCAATATATTGCTGCAGAGGGGGGGCCTCCCCGAAATCGGTTAGATTGATTGGTTTTATGATCACTGGCACGTAATGTGTCCAATGAGAATGTTAACACGTTTTTTGTTTAGCGAAGACGGATGCCAGTTTTGGATAGCGGAAAGCTACATTACCAATCCCCCAGGAAGTGCTCCGGACTCTGTGCCCAACATTCGTTGTGTCTGTCACTACCCGATCCGCATCCCTACCCGATCCGCATTGCACATGTGCGAGATGGTCCGCCATATTGGACAACTACATACTCCCTATACCCACGCACGTTCAGCAAATGTGTGACCACAGCGCTTCAGCTGCTGCGCGACCATGGCATGAGGGTGTTCTTTTATCTAGACAACCTCATAGTCATGGCCAGGTCCAGGGAATGGGCAAAGTTTCACACAGCCCAATTGATCCTACACCTTACCAAGTTGGGTTTTGCGGTCAATTGGAAGAAGAGCTGCCCCATACCTCACCAGCAGGTAGAATATCTCGGGGTTTTGCTCGATGCAGGCAGACTGCGTGCCACTCTGACAGAAAGCAGACAGGCATCCCTGCTTCAGGCAGTTTGCAGACTGCGTCAGGGGGCGACGGTGACAGCTTTGACCATCATGCAGACTTTGAGTCTCATGGCGGCTGCTCACCTCGTGGTGCCACTCGGATTATTGCATACAGGTGGTTTATCGGCCTTCGTTTAGATCCCAAGAGGCACAAACGACGTCTGGTGACCATCCCCCCCTCAGTGGAGGGCAACCTCCGATTCTGGGGGTCCCCAGAGTATCTGCGGAGGGGGACTCCATTGGGGCGAAGTGATGTCACCTCCTACATCACGGTCTTCACAGACGCATCCGTGACAGGATGGGGGGAACCTGCCTAGAGAAAGCTGTAGGTGGTGGCTGGCCTCTGACAGAGGCTCGGCACAGCAACCTCCTGGAGCTGCAGGCAGTGATGTTGGTCCTACAGCACTTCAAACCCTTAATACAGGGCAAACATGTGCTAGTGAGGAGCGACAACCGCACCACAGTGGCGTACATCAACAGGCAGGGCGGAGTCCGCTCCGTAGCCTTGTTGACCGCAGCAGAGAACCTGTGGTTGTGGGTTTCACAGATTGTGTTGTCTCTAAGGGCCCTGCACATCCCGGGGCGGGAGAACGGGGAGGCCGACCTCATGTCAAGATGCGTGCCCCTGCCAGACGAGTGGAGGCTTCACCCGGAGATGGTGAAGCAGGTCTGGACTCAGTTCGGGAGAGCAGAGGTGGACCTGTTCGCCAACCGGCGCAACAGCCACTGTGCCCTGAGACAATCCGCCCTTGGGGGTGGACGCATTTGCACACGAGCCATGGCCAAGAAAGCTGCTTTCCACCGCTGCATCTCATTCCCCCCCTCCTGGAGAGGGTGAGACGGTAATGTCTGTCAGTCATCCTAGTGGCCCCAGGGACAGAGGGACAGGCTGAGACAGGTGGGGCTATCTGACAACGTTATTCAGACTATCTAAGCAGCAAGAGCAGGATCCACCACAGCCTGTTACAGGCCAAAGTGGGCGGGATTCCAGCGATGGTGTGAAGAAAGGAGTCTAGAGCCTCTGTCATGCACGCTGGGCTCTATTCTTACCTACTTACAGATACTGGTAGACAGGGGGCTGGCTCATTCCACAATTAAGGTGTATGCAGCAGCCATTTCGTCCTGCCATGAGGGATTTGGAGGCAGGTCAGCCTTCAGTCAGCCGCTTATGTCGCGGTTTTTGCAGGGCGTCAGGAGGCAGCGCCCAGTAGTGCACGCCTCCTCCCCGCAATGGGACCTGCCGTTGGTGCTCGAGGCTCTGGTCACAGAACCATTTGAGCCTCTGGAGCTCTCCTCCCTGAAAGCACTGTCATGGAAGACAGCGTTGCTACTTGCCTTGACTTCGGCCAAGAGAGTGTCCGAGATGACCGCTCTGTTGGTGCACCCAAGTTGCTTTTTGATCCGGGGTGACCGTAGCGGGGCTTTATTCTTCCACCCCATATTGAGGCCAGGGAGGCTAAATTGCACCTCCTCTGCCCGGTGCGTGCCCTGGCATGTTATGTCGAGCACACGGCTGCCATTAGGCGCACTGAGCAGCTGTTTGTGTGCTTTGGGGATGGTGTTGCTGGAAAAGCTCTCTCCAAGAGGCACCTGACAGGATAGCTCTGCGAGTGCATTACACATGCCTATGGACGGGCGGGGAGAGCCCTCCCCAGTAGCTGTGTCAACAGCCTTATTCAACGGCGTGAGTGTGGAGGATACAGTATATACACGGCGGCGTCTTGGTCTACGCCTGGCCCCTTGGACATGTCTGGCTCCTTCTCGTGGTCTGTGCTTGCCGGGGCAACACATGACTGGTGAGAGGGGGGGGGGGGGGCTGTGGGTCAGTAGGTGGCTGACCCCCCCAAGGGATAGAGTGCACTTATGTTTTTCCCATGCTCCTTAGGGACCTGGGGAACATGATGCGCAGTAAGCTCCATACAGAGTCTTCCACACTCTACACGAGGTAAGCGTGTGTGAGTGTGCCTTATCCAAGCTGCGGACCCGACTTCTCCACGGTCACAACCGGATGGGAGGAAGTGGGGGTGCGGTGGTGGCTGTTTACCAAAGGCCGGTCAGGGGCAGTGTGATGGGTCGATGTTGTTGGACGACAGGGCGTTTATACATCGGGGCTCCACCCACTGTACCCATAGAGTCCAGTAGATGGCGGAGCCTGTGTGATATATAACGGGGGGTTACGTATTGTAACCCTAGTTATATAAGCACAGGCGGGGCCCTCTACCTGGGGGCCCTGTCTTTCTTATGCCGCTCGCTGAAGAGGGTGTAGGATGACAGTCGGGAGGCGTAGCCGCGTTATATACTGTGGGCTTGCGCGCGCATTCAGGTAAGCTCGCCCTGATTGGCCGGCTACGCTTATGCAACTCAGTAGGTGAATGCCTGCATAGCATTATAGAGAGTAGTACCCATAGAGTCCAGTAGAGGGCTCCGCCTGTGCTTATATAACTAGGGTTACAATACGTAACCCCCCGTTTCACTTTCCTTTTTTATTTCAATTCCAACTTTGGTCATGAAGAATTTATGTTTCTCTGTTGTCCACGTTCATAAAGCATAAAACAACA
>CM053245.1:966494-968994 GCA_028583405.1 Pogonophryne albipinna | reverse complement strand
TGACTCAATTATTGTTTCCAAATAAAGGCTTATGTTGCTTAGTGCTTGAATGATGGGAAAAGGCAACAGTGCTAACATGTTCAACATATTCAAGTTGACAAGTGTCAATAGCTTTATCTGCTTCTCCAAAGTGGTGATAATAATGGAATCATCTGGTTCTAAAATAGTTGCAGGTGAAGACCAATCTTAAAGGCACTCACATATTGCATATGTTTACATATTGCATAATGTCACAGTTACCAGTAGTACAGCCGGTCACTTTGGCATGTTGCACTTGATATATGCATGTATACCATTTATTTGTTTGGCATAATAAATAGAATGGTAGTATGGGTATTGGAACACACCTGGCTGTCCCACTGAACCAACTGAAACGTTGACTATAATTACATGTATTATGTCAACTAATGTCACATTAGTGACATTAGTCTAGTTGAAAGCAATTATATTAATTTGAACCTAATATTTTTAATTTAAACATAACATTATTGCTTGTAACTAACCTAATAGAGTTATGTGAAATCTCTTGACATAATACATTTATAAAAGTCAACGCTTCAGTTTTTTCAGTGCAGTGTGCATCACTTACAGCGTGCCATGGAAACATTTCTATTGTGTTGTGTGCCATGGTTCAAGTAGGTACAAATCCTGTGGTCAACTCAATAAATCCACTTCAGCACATCAACCCTCTATTCTTGTCTTTATTCTTGCATATTCAGATGGACAGGCCAAAAATAATGACAGGTCATTCCTGGCAGTTTAGGGTCCCCGACAATTTAAAGTGAAGAGGATTTAGCTGTAGACAGATTACTGCTGAGAGGCCTATTACAGCTAAACACAGCCCTGTGTGTGTGTGTGTGTGTGTGTGTGTGTGTGTGTGTGTGTGTGTGTGTGTGTGTGTGTGTGCGTGTGTGTGTGTGTGTGTGTGTGTGTGTGTGTGTGTGTGTGTGTGTGTGTGTGTGTGTGTGTGTGTGTGTGTGTGTGTGTGTGTGTGTGTGTGTGTGTGTGTGTGTGTGTGTGTGTGTGTGTGTGTGTGTGTGTGTGTGTGTGTGTGTGTGTGTGTGTGGCCACATAGGCCATTTGGGGTCAAAGTGTTAAAACAGGCAGACAGAAAGTTTGTGATCTTTGACCCTGGCTTGTGCCTAGGTCAGAACGTGTAGGTCATTCCTGAGAACACACACACACATGCACACACACATACAAACATCCCTTGGTAATAGCTATGTCGTGTGGTCTATTTCTGGGTTGTGTCTCTGGTATAAATAGATTCACCTTTGACCTAAGACATGGTGAATCAGAGTAGCTATTCGCAACACACACAAACACACACAATATTTTGCTGTATATGTTGTTGTTTATCATTGTCTTGTGTTCTTGCAAAAACAAATATTTGTTTATGTTTTTTTTACATCCAGCTTGATGATTTGTGTGTGCCCTTACTGAGTGAAATGCCTTTACCTCTGTTCTCTTGTCACAAATCGTCACATTGGTATTTTTATCATTTTGTTTTTATGCCAAAATATTTTCTGTATATGTTCTTCAAAGATCATCAGAGGATGAAACATTTGTTGGTGATCCTGTGACCTTTGCTTGGACCCCTTGCAGCTGTGTGTGTGTGTGTGTGTGTGTGTGTGTGTGTGTGTGTGTGTGTGTGTGTGTGTGTGTGTGTGTGTGTGTGTGTGTGTGTGTGTGTGTGTGTGTGTGTGTGTGTGTGTGTGTGTGTGTGTGTGTGTGTGTGTGTGTGTGTGTGTGTGTGTGTGTGTGTGTGTGTGTGTGTCTGAGTTTGATTATTCCACCTACCCTCAGACTGATATACTTGTGATCTCAGTGGGCTGCAGGCTCTCTGTAAACTGTGCAGGGTTTTCTTTGGTACGTGGTGCTGGAGAGAAACACAAGTTGTGAGCTCAACATATATTCAAAATGGTGACTCCCCTGTTGTTAATGCTTAATGTTTGCATTATCCACCCTTATTTACATACATACTAGAAATATAATACAAATTGCCACAGGACTCTTGACTCGGACCGGCCCACCAAAACCCTATCTGAGTTTTCTCTTTTCTCTGCGGACAGAGGGCGTCCATGCTGTACACACTGAAAAGCCCCCTGAGATGAACATGTTGTTTGTAATATTGGGCTATATCAATAACATGTGATTGATTGATTAAAGCACTACTGTTGAGTTTATGGAGAGTAAAGCCTCACACCAATGCAAGAGACCACATAAAAGGAAAGGAAGGAGGTGGTGGTGGAACAGAGAAGAGAATATAAGGGCAGGGGCAGACAGAGTGTGTGTGTGTGTGTGTGTGTGTGTGTGTGTGTGTGTGTGTGTGTGTGTGTGTGTGTGTGTGTCAGCTGACTGACAGCTGATACACAGATTACATCAGCTGCAGCCTCATTAGTGCAGACATCACCTGCAGAGGCCTGAGGCAACACACAACAAGCACACATTACACACACATAGATGACTATCTCACATCGCTCATGGCTAAAGCACTTTC